>OX442425.1:5118883-5181383 GCA_949361645.1 Spongilla lacustris
ACATCCATCCGCCAAAGTGGGTGTGGCGTAACATTGGAATGCACCTCGTTCCTATTATCCTGTTTGATAAACGTTCCCAATCGGTTAATTAGACGAATGTAGGTGTATTAAACGATGGATCTACCATGGAGTGAAACCTGGTGAGCCCTCTCTCTGTTCTGTGTAGTGGGCAGTGTAGTTTGTACTTCACGAAGCTGTTTAGTATACCTGACGACGATTCTAATATCTGCACACGCCGGCTTATTAAATGCACTATTTCGAGCTTCTTGTCTATATATGAAACCGGCAGGTCTGGTGGTACAGTGTAGGGCTTATGCAATGGGAGCTATACACTAAAACTGTCGAAGCTGAATGAAACTTTTCTCGCACTCCCCCCCCCCCCCCCCCCTCCCCCTCCCCCTTTTTATTGCAGGCTAAAGAATGCACTTCGGATCATGGTGTACATGTGGATTGGACTAGTCGTGTACACAATGGTATCAGCTGTTCTTGGATTCCACGTGATTCGGAGAACGTATGTGCACATACTGCGCACGCTGTCTGCAGTAAGTCTGGAAATCATTAATGCACACACATATTTAACCCTTGACGCTGGTCTGAGCCGTGTGGCTGGTGTTGTTGGAAAAGTGCTCGACTGCGTAGTTACGGTAGCTGCTCTCAAGCATTGTATTAAGTAGTGCAAGAAGTATACAGAATAGGCGTTGAGTATTGAAAGCTTTCTACACTGTCACATTCAGTGCAAATGTTAAATGTACAACTGGATTCGAGATGTCCAGTGACGTCACTCTACTTATCGCCCCAGCCTGTTGGGTATACTTCAAAAGCACCATTCTTGTATGGAATGGGCTCTCCATTAGTGTGTTCAGCTTACAGTAACTAACTAGCAATCAAACATTGCAGATTAATCTGCTCTATTTTACAGTTGAAGCATATACCGGAAATTCAGGCTACAACTAGCATACATGTAGTCTTCCTTCTTTTCGCAAAGTAGTCTAATTTGAAAAGTTTGTTGGATACGTGTCTCAGATACCCCAGCTGAATAACCTATTTGGGTGTGTGAGCTTGCACATAGTCAAAGCTTCACTGTATGTAAGAACTTGCTTGCACATAAGAACTTGCTTGCACATAAGAACTTGCTTGCACGTAAGAACTTGCTTGCACATAAGAACTTGCTTTCACACAGTCTACCTTCAATTGCTGTAAGGGAACAGTGCTTGTATGATTTGTTAGGTTTCAAACCATGCAATTTTTATCAAGTATGTATACTCTAGCAACTCATACGATTAATACCCAATGTAGCTATGCAAATTAATTTCAGAAGAACACACAGCTGTGCATGTTATTTAAGTTTGAATTTAAACATTTAAAAAATGCAGAACCCGTCTGTGAATTGTATTTGGAGGTATAAGCGTGTGTTGCTTCCTTTTTTGTTGTTGGTATTTTACTGGTAATGTTCAGCTCCGAACACTGGGAATAGCAGCCAAATAATTTTTAATTCAAACATGCAAGCCCATCACAATCTGCATATTGAATAGAGGAATTGAAGGAACCTTCCTTTGTTGTGCACAACTGCCCAGCCAAACTGTCTGTACAGAAACACAGACAGACAATCTCATTCGTTTATAAATTATAGCTGAATTATTGTATTATAGCCATTCTTATTACTTTCTTGCAATGGGACACATTGTTCATAGTGGTCCAATGGACTTGAGGACGTTGCTGAACTACATGTATATGGACTTTTATGTTTATCCGGAAGCTTGAGCACTTGCTCTGCTACGTACATGTACATGTACATGTATATGAAGGTGTGGTGTCAATACTTAGCTGATAGCCAAATAAAGCCCATACAAAGTTGTGGCCAAATATGGCGTCATGATCGACTGATTTTTATGTAGGTCACCATTATTTCCTGGTTTCACATAGCTGTTCTGCAATTTCATCATTAAGATAACTTAATTTTGTGCAAACCCGTACATGTATATACCAGTTGTCTATGAAACAATGCAATGCTTTTTAAATTTGAATAACTCAGGATTAAAATTTATTAACCACTTGAATATATATATTACATTTGGGACAGTTTCCACGAAAATGGCCCTTCGTTTATAATTATAAAATCAATAACTTCCGAACGATTAAGGCTATCAACTTCCTATTTTCAACACTTCATACCACACCATGTCTCTACGGTAAAATACATTTTGGGGTCTTGCACTTGCTCCGTGCCAGAATTGCAAAGTCCGATACCCCCACCGGGTTCAAACTCAACATAACTTTTTGTATGAGTTATGAAATCACTTCAAATTTGGTTTGTAGGTGGAGAGGTCCTATACCTATCGATTTGTTCTGTTCGTTAATTTTTATGCCATCCGTTACTGAGATACAGTTGAACAAACTACGTGCACGTTTTCCCGCTTGATTCGCGCCAATGTTATAATCCCCGCCTCCCCATACATTGAGCGGGACGCAATTTGTCCAAATCATTGGCGCGAATCAAGCGCGAAAATGGGCACGTAGTTTGTTCAACTGCATCTCCGTAATGGATGGCATAAAAACCAACGAACAGAACAAATCGATAGGTATAGGACCTCTACACCTACAAACCTAATTTGAAGCGATTTCATAACTCCTACAGAAAGTTATGTTGGGTTTGAACCCGGTGGGGTATCGGATGTTGCAATTCTGGCATTGAGCAAGTGCAAGACCCCAAAATGTATTTTATGGTAGAGAAATGGTGTGGTATGAAGTGTTGACAATAGGAAGTTGATAGCCTTAACCGTTCGGAAGTTATTATGATTCAAATACATAGCAATTTTATAAGATTTTATAATTATAAACGAAGGGCCATTTTCGTGGAAACTGTCCCATTTGCTAGTTAATAGAACAGCTAAATTGCATCAAACATTGTATAAATCAACATATTCAAAATCCACCATTACCAAACTTCGTCCTAGATTTTTAAGTTACCACTTTCAACAGTGAGCTAATGTTTTTCTTTGAAACTTTCAAGCTGGTATAATTTGTCAAACTATCCTTTGACAATTAATAAAGCTCAGAGTTTACAAAGCCTAAATTGAGGCAAATTTATCTCAAGGATTTGGAGTATTTAAAAAGCATATTAATGCAGAAGTGTTATTGCATCTTTTAAATTGAAAAAGGCACATCTATTCTGAATGTGTGCTTGAAATGTACATGTAGTATACTGAATGTGTGTGCCTGACATGTATGTGTAGTATACTGAATGTGGGCCTGACATGTATGTGTAGTATACTGAATGTGTGCCTGACATGTATGTGTAGTATACTGAGTGTGTGTCTGTAGTATACTGAATGAGTATGCCTGACAGTTATATATACTGGTTCTCCACAAAAGAGCGTAGCGCTTTTAAATAAATATAATTATTAAGGTAACTGAATTTGTCTGCTTACGTTAGACTGGTTGTAAATTCAATAAATACTCTGGGCATGTAATCATGCTTAAAACCTATCAGACTGCTAGCTTAATAGAGCATTTCACTCCATGAATATGCCCAGGTGAAAAAATAGACGCAAAACTGCATACTCAACGCGTGGAAATCAGCCATAATCGCGTCAAAACGCTCAGACTTCAATACGCTTTATCTCCTTGACTTTGCATTATAATAGAATTGAATTTTGCACATACACAAAGCAGTCATGTGTCTATAAAAGTCCAATGGTCGTTCTATTTACGATGCATCATTCCTAAGAGATTCACATTCAAGCTCTAGCTTGATTTCCTGGGCTTTTGTACTTGAAGCCCGGGAAATCAACCTTGTTCTTGATCGTGGAATATCTGGAATGATGCATCGTAAATAGAACGACCATTGGACTTTTATAGACACATGACTGCTTTGTGTATGTGCAAAATTCAATTCTATTATAATGCAAAGTCAAGGAGATAAAGCGTATTGAAGTCTGAGCGTTTTGACGCGATTATGGCTGATTTCCACGCGTTGAGTATGCAGTTTTGCACTTATTTTTTCACCTGGGTGGCCAAAGGAGCGCCATAATCAAATCCTAGCATTACCTGTGCACAACACATAACATAGGCAGATACTTCACTTATACCAGCCAATGCTCAACATGAGCTCAAACTTCACAATCATGTACCTTAACACACAGAGTATAGGCCAGCTACCTATAACTTAATTTTATTGTTTAATCAAATTCTAGCCCACTTCTCCATTTGGTGTGTGAGCTCAGACCCCAGCATAAGCAAGCGTTGCTATGATGTAACCGCTGGTTACAGAGTAGGCTTTGTCTGATAGGGAAGTGGCCATTTGCTTTAGAACATGGTCAGCTTCTCTAAGCAGTCTGAAAGGCAAATTGACTGAATGTATCTCTTTGGTCTTCTATTGCTTTTTTAAAATTCTGGGTCCATAAATGATTTGCAGATTACCAAAAGCCTGTTTAGTACCAGCCTTTGAAGCACCTCATGGGAGTATTACCAGGCTTTGATGTGGTGGAGTGCATATTTGCATGTACAACTTGAAATCATGTCTGCAGTATGTTGTACAATTAGTAACACATGGCTTGTTGTCTGCACCACTCCTTGTGGTAAAACTGGAATGTAGCGTTCTAATGCAAGGGTTGGCTAAGTTTGGTATTCATTTTGCGCAGCTACTCTAGGTGGCAATTGACACCCACTTCAGTGAAGTGGCTGTTTACATTTTTTTGATCAGAACATGCTTCCTTTTCATGTTCATGCAGAACACATACACACACACACACGAACACACACGCACGAACACACACACACGCACACACACACACGCACACACGCACATGCCCCAAAAATGGCTTGTGTTTAAACAAACGTATTTCTGTACCAATGAATGCTTCCACTAACCTTTTACAATATTTCAGGAAAGAAATAGTACTATGGTACACAGCAACATTCAGACTACAGAGATACACTTGTTTAAATACGAGCCTTTCAGGGGTGGTTTACATGTATATGCAGTACTCTACGGTGGGGGGGGTGGGGGGGGGGCTTATACATGTATGGGGTACTCTATGGTTGGGGGGGGGGGGTGCAGGGGTGGCTTGTATTCAGTTCTCTAGGGGGGGGGGGGGGGGGGATGACTTATTCTACAGGGCATATTACTGATATTAATGAGTTTGCTAACAATTTGTCCTTTTTTTCCACTTAGTTTTTTGGCTCAAGGAAGAAGATAAGGCATGCTGAGACCAACACTTCAGCGCTTGGTATGTGCTAGCTGGTTTATGCGGGTGTATATCCTGACCTAGCTATGGCCTATGCTGAGTTACATGTCACTGTGTGTGTATTACACTGTCCTGAATCGCATCAATTTGAAAAGGTCCAAACCTCTTTTTAAAAATGGGACAGTTCGCGCGAAAATGTCTCCATTGTTATAATTGTATAATGTGCCTTACGCCTGGCTGGCTATAACTTCTGAACGGTTAACATTGTCAGCTTACTATTTTCGACACTTCATATGACACCATTTCTCTATCATAGAATGTATTGTGGGGTCTTACACAAGCTCCATGCCAGTATCGCGACATTAGATACCCCAAGGGGTTCAAACGCACCATAACTTTTGGCAGGAGTAATCAAATCGCTTCAAATTCGGTTTGTAAATAGAGAGGTTCCTTAGCTATTGGATTGTTCTGTTCGTTAATTTTTATGTCATCTGTTACGGAGATTCAGTTGAACAAACTACGTGCACGTTTTCCCACTCAATGATTTGGGAAAGTAGCGTCCCGCTCATGTATGGGCATGCGGTGATTATATCATCCGTTATGTACGGATATAAATGAATTATTCAACTGTATCTCCATAACGAATGTAATAAAAATTAACGAATAGAACAATCCAATAGCTAAGGAACCTCTCTATTTACAAACTGAATTTGAAAGGATTTGATTACTCCTGCCGAAAGTTATATGGCAGGTTTGTACCCTGTGGAGTATCGGATTTTGCAGTACTGGCACGGATCTACATTGCAAGATCCCAAAATGTATTTTACCATAGAGAAATGGTGCAGTATGAAGTGTAGAAAATAGGACGTTGATAGCTATAATCGTTCGGAAGTTATGGTGATTCAGCCTTAAGGCATTTTTATAACATTATAAAATGGGGACATTTTCACGTGAACTGTCCCAAATTGACATATGATATAAATTGAAGCATAATATACATATGTGTTGTAGTGCAGTGAAACAAGTGCGATTAAATTCAATGATGTTAAACAAGTATGCTGCTTATCTTTGTAGCTCTTGTGGCCAAGGTAACCTGGTGACAGCTGGTTTTGTGGTTCATTTGGATAATATCATTTGTTTACATACATGTGTATGTGGTCCTCCAAACATGTTCTGTGGGCACATAGAAAATGTCAATCACACTTCTATTCACAAATCAATCCTCCAACTTTTCCTTGTGCTTTAGGATGGAGCCATTTTAGATACGTGACAATGACCAGTACCAGTACCTGTACGTGTACATACTGTTCAACCCATTGCATTAGTCTACGATGTAAAATTCAATTCAGATACACTTGTAAATGGGCTGCATATTGAGGTGTACCGTGCCTATCGACGTAATTAAAAAATCAGATGGGCTAGTGATTGTGCCATACCAGAGCAAGCACTAAGCAAGGTCAAATGCCATTTGTGTCGTGCGTTGAATTGTAAGAATAAAGCAACAAAACAGAAATTGTCCAGAATTGTATATAGCAATTATGTGCGCCAGTTAAAAAAAAATCTGATTTAAGGTAAACTGCCAGATTACATGTGGAACGGGTTGGCTTTATTGGAACGGGTCCAAAGTGGTAGAAGACTAGAGGTAGTGGTTTCAACCTCATTCTTTTTTTAATGAGGTATGTATCAGTGCACAAAGAGAATGAGGTTCAAACCCCTACCTCCAGTCTTCTACCACTTTGAACCCCCCCTTCCAATAAAGCCAACCCATTCTAATTTGGCAGTTTACCTTATATGTACTCTGATTGATGATAATTATGTCATTTGTGAATTCAGCATGCAGCAATACATCATGTGCATTATCCTTTCTCTGTGCTGTGTGCACACATTAGTACCATTAGCTTGTTTCCGCGCTTCGTACGCCACTGGAACACTGATCCATGTCGCTTACTTTCTCGAAGAGAAGTGTTTTTATTTGGTTGTGTTTTATTTTTATATGTGCTGCCTTGCCATCACTGCATATGTGCTGCCTTGCCATCACTGCATATGTGCTGCCTTGCCATCACTGCATATGTGCTGCCTTGCCATCACTGCATATGTGCTGCCTTGCCATCACTGCATATGTGCTGCCTTGCCATCACTGCATATGTGCTGCCTTGCCATCACTGCATATGTGCTGCCTTGCCATCACTGCATATGTGCTGCCTTGCCATCACTGCATATGTGCTGCCTTGCCATCACTGCAACCTAACGCCATGGAAGGTGGGGGTGGAAATAATTGGATACATTGAGGGTTCCTCCCCCTCCCTGGAGCCATACAACTCCCATGCTTTCCCATGGAAGTGGGAATGTGTCTATTGAGTTGGGGGTTGTGCAAGTATGTGATGGCTCTAAGCGTATGGATTGGTTACCTAGGATTATAAATTGGTGGGTTGGTTTGAGGAGAGTAATTCCTTCGCTCTTCTCTGGTGGGCTTTGTCTACCATATACAGTGTACATGTAACTTGGTCTTTGCTCATCTATAATGCATCAGTGAGATGCAGCTTGTATGTAAAGCTCTGGGCAGCAAAGCTTATGGCCTGCTTCTACATGTAAAGCAGTAAGATTTGGTATCATACATAGTACAATGAACGTCCCCGTGTACATGTACATGTACTTGTTCAGTGCGCAGGGAGAAGGGGGTGTCCCTTGTGACTCCCCCGATACATGTACTTACATGTACGACGACTACTTGTACTTGTGTATGTGTTTGGCACCCCTGTGGATGTGTACATCGATCCATGAAGTGGGTGGAAGGGACAGGCGCTACAAGGGGGTGGGGCCATACGGGTGTGTTGCTGTCTTTTAATTTTATCCAGAGGTGTGCATCCTGTGGGTGCAATTGGGTACAGCATTACTTCAGTAGTGTTCCATTGTTTCCAAAGGTGAACCGTTTATAGTGCATCAGCAAAAACTAGGGGTCCTGGTGGCACCCATTAATATTGTGTGCAACAGACCTACTTAGGGCCACCATTGTGTGTGTGGCCCTAAGTAGGTCTGCTGCACATTAACTACAAGAATTGATCAATTATTCAGCCAAACCAAAACCTGGGTATGAAGTCATTACTGTGAGATGGCAGCCAAAAGTGTTTCCATTTATAGGAGTTCCATGTTCACTTGTCCGCATATGCGTTCATTCTGTACCTGTGTCGTCTGTACTGTAGCCAACAGGCATTCTGGTCTTAATCTGACCTCTGGCTAACTACATGTATGGTGCTGTCCATTTTAAGAAATATGCATATTTGTTAATATTAGTCTACGCCCTGTCTCACTCACTCACTCACTCACTCACTCCATCACTCACTCACTCACTCACTCCATCACTCACTCACTCACTCACTCACTCACTCACCCACTCCATCCCTCTCTCCCTCTCTAACTCACTCTCTCTCTCTCTCTCTCTCTCTCTCTCTCTCTCTCTCTCTCTCTCTCTCTCTCTCTCTCTCTCTCTCTCTCTCTCTGCTTTTAGGTGGTGTACCGCGAAACAAATCTTTTAAGAACTTGCGTCAGCATGAATTTGAATTGGCTGATGCTTGTGAATTTATTTCATCTGGAATAGGGGTATGGGACTGCAGTAGTAGCTGTAGTCACTAATAGTAAATGTTACTACATTTAGAAAGCAGTGTGTCTTGCCCTTGGGAAGTACAATATTGTGCAACTGTCATTTAGAGAGAATGAATTCCATGAACTATTTATGGTTTGGAGTCAGCTGTTAAAGTTGTGACAATACCAGGAATGGTTTTCAGTTTACCAAAATGCATAAGCAAGGAATATTCAATGCAGCTTTGACTAAAAATGTATGCCAATTTCAACTCTTTTGAAGTTAGCAAGCCACTGTCTTGGTTTTTAAAATTTTAGTTATTTGATAAAGGATTAGTGGGCCTGTAATTTTGTGCATGCGTAACAAAGTAGTATCCTCCCCTCAGTGTTCAGGCTAATAATTGTTTTAAAAGAGCACACATTTTTTGTGTGTTGCACTGCTGCAGGATGTGAATAAATTTTTACCTCGACAGGCCATTGTGGAGGATGATATAACAAAGTGTTTCTCCACTGAAGGTATGGCCCATTTGGTTTTTGTGTTTGTTCAAGCTAAAACATATATATATATTTGTAGAGCACTTGTAGGTGTTTTAATGTGTTGGGTAAACATGTCGGGTTGTCATATGGCCCACCCTTGCATGCTTATGTTTGTACATGTACTGTATATGGGGGCGAGTGTGTTAATGCCACATGGGGCACATACAAAGAGACAAAGAGGTTAGGACTACTGTGTGAAGTAGAACTGGGTAGACCATTACATAACACACTTTGATCCATTTTTGGAGGGGGAGTCAAACATAATTTTAAATATGTGCATCTAAAAGCATTAGTTGTGACAAGAAGCCTAGGTCTGTTCTGTACACTGAATTCCAGACCGTTAGGTGTGAAGTGAACAAGAGACTATTTTTCGTCTATTATCTTCTTGTGATCTTTAGCACTTACTTGAGAGGCACTAGGGCTGTTGGGTGTGGTTTGTGTTATATGTTTGTTTGTCTCTGCATTGCTGGTGAAAATAGGTTAGTTAACTGTTCTCAAATACAGAGGCTTTGCTTTGCTTAAGATGCAGAGCATACAAGCACATGTGCTGGTGCCATGGATTTATTGCTTTGCACACCTGTATATCCTAACAACATTTCCTACCTTTGTATTCTAGAAGTGGAAGAGTGGAACTTTCTTACTCGAACAAAGTATCATATGAATCTGAGGTCAGCTTTTTTCCTCTCTTTTTTTTGGGGGGGGGGGGGGGAGGGGGGGGGTTATTTAGTTGTGTTAATGTGCTAGGGCACCTCACATATGCATATATATTTATATTACTTGTTTTTTGATATCCGTGTTGCCAAGCATGATATATAAAGCACTTTTGTGCTCACAGAGGTGCTTTTCAAACTTCTTTGAAGTCAAGTTGGTGTGAATGACCGGCCATAAACAAGCCACATACATGTACAGTTGTGTAGATGGGCTAATCTCCATTGTGGTAATGTAAGTGCTTTGAACACTGATTGTTAGTGCCCTGAATGAGGTGAACTTCCTACATGTACATTGTAGGTGTGGTACCTGTGTGACCCTGCCTATTCATTGTGTTTTGTGGGCATGTTAGATTACGCTCTAGGACACAATAGCTGTCTCCCACATCCAAAGGCATCACACTGCATTACTGTGTACTGATAATCCATCTCAATTCGTGCAATATAGAAAACCAAAGGAATGACACTAACAGTACACTAAAAGTGCAACTACCTTATGTGGTGTGTTGTCTGTTTCCTGTCTGCAGCTTGAAGTTGGAGATCTTGCTGTGGCTCTCGGTGGTCTTCAGATTTGGGATATTCTTTCTTCTTCGCCTTCCCATCGGGCTGACCAGCCTTCTGTGGCTGGGCATAACTGTGTGCCTGTTGTCAGTACTCGGTTTTCTGTTTCCCAACAAGCAGTAAGATTTTTTTCCCCCCTTTTGTTGTTGTTGTTGTTAGTCAGCAGTTGTTACTTTGTCGCGTGAACTTTGTTTCAGGTGGATGAGACGGGCTGAAAGGTACTGCACCATGGTTTGTTCTCGTCTGATTGCAGCTGCATTTTCTGCCCACATCACTATTCATAATCCGTAAGTGGATTGAATTGCACCTGGTTACAATGAGTGCTTGTGCAATTGTCTGTGTTCCACTTTATGCCCTAAGGTACACTTGCTTGTTGTTTTATCCTTCTCCAAATAACACAGTGGCTACATAGTATTATTTTTACATTGTAGTTTACGCTGGGTGTTTGGATAGTAACGTGTTTGTTTAGTATTGTTCAGGAATGCCTGCTGGGCTTAATTATGCAAATAAACCCTCTGATTTAGTAAGGGAAGTTGCAGCAATTGTGTGTCTATAAAAGAAACACATGTAGAGAGTCTCATTTTGAAGACAAGGCACTACACATGTTGTTAGAGGCATGTAGGGTTGCTGAATTGGGGGGACACTGCTCAGGGTGCTATAACCCTCCCTCATAGTTTTGTTGGTTTAAAGGTAGAGAGAGGCCTTATAGGGGCAAGCATTGTCCTCTTCTATCACTGTGTGAAAGGCCAGCCTCTTGTTACAATTACTCCTCCCCCTCCCATGTAACCTACACGCCCTAATGGTGATGGGTATTTGAGGGTGTGTGCCTTTTTTTTATTTAAAAAATTGTCTGTCCACAGGCAGAACAGAGCAAAGTGTGGCAGTGTCTGTGTTGCCAACCACACCACTCCGATTGACATAGTAATGCTCGCAGTAGACAACTCCTTCACACTGGTGAGTGAGCTAGTGGCTGCTAACATCTTGAGTGTTGTAATATGCTTTACCCAAGCATCTCAAATGGATTTAATTTTGTACTTAGCTGTAATGTACTTTTTTGTTACTTTACATGCGTACACTGTACTACAAGGTGTAGTAACAAATGATGTACATGTACATGCCCCTGTAGTAGCTAGCAGCTGTCTTACTGGGCAATCTTTTCACTGATGGTGCTTGTTACTGGTTTACATTGCATGTAGAAATGGTGTGTCTGCCAGCTTTGTGGCTGCCTTCGCATGTCATGCATTTAACTTGTGCTGTCCAAATGTCTGGGAGGGTGGGTACCTGTACAATGCAGGTGGGGGCAGCATAATGCGTTTCAACAGCCCACATGTAGTTTTGCCATTGGCGGTTGTGTATGTGTTGGCATGCCAAACTGTTAGCTATACACATGTGTGATTAAATTTGACAATGGTAATATATCCTTTCTTGCCCACCAGGGAAATGGAAATGAACCTTAAGTTACTGTTGTGCCCACTTGTAATGTGGTACCTGTATAGTGGTGTATAGTGGTGGTTTTTAAGTGTTCCGCACCAATTGATATTGGCAGACCTACTCAAATGCAACCATAGACATTGACTTTGACAGTTGGAAGATATCCAACTTCAGTGGTGTGTGTAGGAAATGCTTTGTGTTTTCTTTTGGGGTGGGGGGGGGGGGAGGGGGGGGGGGTTGGGAGTGGGGTGTTATTTGCATACACATACACGCACACACACACACACACACACACACACACACACACACACACACACTATGAATTACTAGTATTGGGCTGTTTTTCACCATGCTATAAATGTATGTATTTGTGTTCTTTTGTTTGTTTTTTAATTCATTGCTGTACTTGGAATAGCTGCTGCTGTAATGGAGGTTTTGGATAAGAGCTTACACTGACTCGGAATAGTAATCTATTACTGTCCATAGAGCATGTAAGCGGGTAGGCATTAAAAACGGTGCTCTGTGACGTTGGGGTAGCGTGTGTGTCGTTTTCACTAAAGCAATTAGCTGCTTAGTGGTACAGCCTAAGTTGTAATTGGCTGTGTAAACAGTAGCACCTGGCTAAGTGGACTACTTTAGAAACTGATTTGGAAGTAGCTCAGGAGTGGAAAGGTTTCCTCAAGTGGGTACTTATGGGGTTTGTGGTCTTTCTGCTACACTTAGCTTTTGTGCTTGTGCACTGCGCTGTGGCAATGGGACACTAACCTGTATTATAGGAGAAATAGAGAAAGTGACACTGTATGCAAGTGTGCTATGTTTGGACTATCCGGCTTGCTCCTGCCAATTTTTTTAATTTACTGATCAATGTTAGAGGTGATGGTAGTGCCAAACCTGAAGCCTGCAGCTGTGCATGCAGTAGACCACACTTCAACTGGGGCTTTACTCTGGGAGTGCATGTTTTATTTGTGTGTTTGTGTGTTTGTGTGTGTGTGTGTGTGTGTGTGTGTGTGTGTGTGTGTGTGTGTGTGTGTGTGTGTGTGTGTGTGTGTGTGTGTGTGTGTGTGTGTGTGTGTGTGTGTGTGTGTGTGTGTGTGTGTGTGTACATGTGTGTGTGTGTATGTGTGTGTACGTGTGTGTGTGTGTGTGTGTGTGTGTGTGTGTGTGTGTGTGTGTATGTGTGTGTGTTAGGGATATTTAATGCCTTTTCCCTGTGCAGGTGGGACAGCGGCATGGTGGATTTATGGGTTTAATTCAGATGGCTTGCTCTTTGGCTCAGAAGCATATATGGTTTGAAAGGCAGGCAGCCAAGGACAGACAAATGGTCACAAAAAGGTAGAGTGGTCCGCCTCTTAACCTCATCCACCCATTTAACAACCCCCATGTATATGTATGGCTGATTTTGGTTTGAGATACCATTAGTAGGACCTCCCTTGTGACCACAAATGGTATACATAAGGTACTTGTGAAGGACCAACAGCTTTGGAGATATTACATGTAGTTCTTTAGGATTCACACCTGCCTGCAGGTGCATGAGGTGATGCAGGTGTACATCATGCAGCAGGTGCATATGTACAGAATACTCTACCACTGCATACAGATGTATATATACAGAATACCCTACCACTGCATACAGATGTATATGTACAGAATACCCTACCACTGCATACAGGTGTATATGTACAGAATACCCTACCACTGCATACGGGTGTATATGTACAGAATACCCTACCACTGCATACAGATGTATATGTACAGAATACCCTACCACTGCATACGGGTGTATATGTACAGAATACCCTACCACTGCATACGGATGTATATGTACAGAATACCCTACCACTGCATGTATATGTACAGAATACCCTACCACTGCATATGGGTGTATATGCTACTACTGCATACAGGTGTATATGTACAGAATACCCTACCACTGCATACAGGTGTATATGTTACTATTGCATACAGGTGCATTTATACAGAATATCCTACACACGTACATGTGCATGCAACTTTCACACATACATGTACTATGCTGTAGCCTGAGGGACCATTTTATTGAGTACACATTGGTTTTTCCATGTACCTGTGTCTACTTTAATGCAGGGAGCACCAGCTTACTGTGTGTACATGTACTTTTCACTTCATTCACTCAGGCTAAAGGAACATGTCCATGACTCCTCCAACAACCCTATTCTTCTGTTCCCAGAAGGTCAGGTACTATGTTGTAGGTGTGTATGTGTGTGTGATAGATCATTGGCTTCATTGCATACATATGTTAACAAAAGAAGGAAAAGTGCAGGGATTGAATGGTCTGGGCAAGGGGAAGGGGGGGGGGGGGGGTTAAGGAGAGGGAGGGAGCACTAATAAGAGAAGAAGCTGGAGAGAGGATGGTGAACACCACAAAAGTAAAAGCTGAGTACACAATGGCCCTTTTGGGTTTTGTGTTGTGGGTAAGGTGGTCTGATTGAACACTTTGGGTACTAATGTGGAGCGGTTTTTTCAAATACCCTTCAAAATGTTTCTGTGTACACACAAGGCTGTATTCACTACTGTCCTGCTACAAAGGAAGCATCACGTTTACATTCAATGGCTTCTTTACTGGAACGGTAGTCTTTTTTTCTTCTCCTTCAGCTTGTGTTCCAAGTGTTTATTGTGTATCTTACAAGCCTCAGTCACCTAATAGTCAACTTCCATATTCCCAGGAGTTGCTTACGACCCGAAGTGCTTGCATTTCTTGGCAATAGGCCACTGAAGTGTTCTTACATCTTAAGCTGTTAGCTTGTCTTTGACAAGTATTTAGCTTTGAAGAGGCATTCATAAGTTGAAGGTGGGAGCAGTGGCTGCCACATCTGTTTGGTTAAAGCGTAGGTTCTTATCTTGTGGCTCAAGTGTTCCATGATTTTGAATCCTGTGGTACCTATCTCGCTATCTGCAGGTGGAGTTAGACACCACTTACTTGTAGCTACATAGTAGCTAGATGTGGCTAGATGTGCCTTGTGGTGGACATGTGAGATAACCTGCTACTGTTTACTAAAGGTGTTACTATTTTTATGTCAGTGATGTTGTGGCTACCATCAAAGTAGTTACTACTTTGCAGGAGAGTCCGAAACCCTTATGTACTGAGTATTTTCTGTTTAGTGTGTATCTGGTGTATCTGACAGCTACTTGACAGTCGTCAAGTGGAGCCTTTTGCCCTTTGTTTGCTGGCCAGCAGGCCTTGTAAAGGTCGTTGAGAATTTGGCTGATCGCTGGTGTAGACAGTCTTTAATTATGTGCTGATTATGGGCTTACTTTGTATGAAGCCAGTCTCTCTCGTGTTCAGGAACCTGTATCAACAACACCAGTGTGTTCATGTTCAAGAAAGGCTGCTTTGAGCTTGGGGCTACCATTTATCCTGTGGTCATCAAGGTGAGATCACCAGGTAGTGGCTAAGGCAGAGGAACTATGTGAGTGAAGCTGCTAGCCTCCAGATGTTTTTTCCCCTTAAATCTCTGTGATCTATGTGGCTTCAGAAATGGTATGCGCCATGTGATTGCGTGCAGGAATTTGTACAGCTTAGTAGTCTCACTCTATCTCCCACCTCTAGCTTTTTTCTTTTACTCTATTACTTTTAAAAGCAGTGCAATTGTCCACTTGAAAAACCCCCCAAATGACTTTTGCCTATGCAGCTGTGCTAAGTGCCCTTGTAGGTCCTTCTCCACGGTGATACAGACATACATATGTGTATAGTACAAGGCCTGCACCTCATAACTTATCACCTTTCAAATTTGATAACCTTGACCGGCAAAGGTTCAAAGCATGCTAGTTGTTTGATTTCACGCCATTCCAACTTCAGGATAATGTATTCACTGCTGGTGTGTGATATTCAGTGCAGTATACATGAGGTGCGGCCTTGTGATCCCCTTTGTTGTAATTGAGCATGAATACAAATGTATGCAGCTACTGAGCATATGATTATTATTCCTATTCACTGCCCCAGTATCACAGGGCGTTTGCAGACCCATTCTGGAACTCACAGGAGCAAGGCATCCTCACATACCTTTTTATGTTAATGACCAGCTGGGCAATTGTATGTGATGTATACTATTTGGAACCGACAAAGATACAGGCAAGTGCCTATCTGCATTTGGTAGTATTGTAAATATGCCGATTTTGTTCAGGAGAATGAAACAGCAATAGAGTTTGCTCAAAGGGTTAAAGCAGACATTTGTCGGAAGGGTGGCTTAGTTGATTTGCCATGGTATGTTAGTTTGGCATGTGTTTTAAGCAATGGTGGGATGCATATGGTTTTGCATTTTGCAGGGATGGGATGATTAAGCGTGCAGGTAATGAGAATTACTTGAGGAAGCTGGTCGAAG
This sequence comes from Spongilla lacustris, assembly GCA_949361645.1. Lineage (NCBI taxonomy): Eukaryota > Metazoa > Porifera > Demospongiae > Spongillida > Spongillidae > Spongilla > Spongilla lacustris. The sequence goes on from OX442425.1 coordinate 5,135,240, forward strand.
AAGAAAGGCGAATGTACTGCGAAGGTCTGGAGCTTAGGGAGGACGGGATCACCGAACCAAGCACTAATTAGCGTTTAATTAACAGTTTGTGTTGATACAGTTATTGCAGTAAAAGTGAACCGGAAGTTTTTAGGAAGTGACGCGCTGCGCGTCGTTTATTGGAGCCAGTATAAAGGATCGCGGTACGGCTTTAACTTAGCAGTAATATCACTTAAGAGTGCACCGCGATCACTTTGGGAATGGAACGAGCAGTTACCGGCACTTCTGGGGCTCATGAAGTTGAGCGAGTCCTCCACAGCCAGACGCACACATCGTTTCTAATCAGCGACATACTGGATTCCGCGCCACGTAGTCGATGCAGCGTTGAGGACAGCGGCGACGAACATTCTGCGGAATTGAACTCCGAGGAGGCGAACTCGGATGACGACAAGGCTTCCGACATAGACGCAGACGGGGGAGCATCAGCAGGTATGTGTGGGGTGCTCAACGCATGCAACATTCGTAACATAGTGCAGGTACAAGTTTTGTATAGTATCATTATGTATGTGAATTCACGTGGTACTCTTATATATTTTGTCTGCAGGTGGTACTTCACAGATGTCCAGACACAAGAAAAGGCGACCGAGGGCTCTCTTTTCGCACGCACAAGTTTACGAGCTGGAGCGGAGGTTTGCCGTCCAGAAGTATTTGACGGCACACGAGCGAGAGCAATTGGCGAGTGTATTGCACTTGACGGAGACCCAAGTCAAAATCTGGTTTCAGAACAGGCGATATAAGAGTAAAAGACAGCAAATTGAGCAGACGAGAATATCGCCGAAGTCTAGTAAAGACGCCAAAGATAATGTGCATGCGACGGCTACTATGTCACCTCAACCTGAACTTAAACTTTCCTCACCGGTCTTTCCTATGGCAAGTGTAGCGTTTCCGCTTGGAGCTTCCCAGAACTCTCCTAGTCAGACACTGCAATCGCTGTATTCGCTGCCCAGTACTGATTATTTCAGATACCCGTCATTTGCAAAGCCAGGACTTGCAACGTCGTTGTACTACCCATCTGTAGCGTCAGTGCCAATCACTGCACCGTTTAGTTCGTTAGCACCTAGCTCATTCTGCTGTTCATATCAACCATTCCCACACCCTCTGAGAGTTCATGCTGAATATTAATTTTAGCTCCAAGTTCTGTGTGTTTGTATTTTGTTCCACTTCTCCTTGTTCTCTTCTCAGTATCACTATTCTCCTGCTACCATAGTTATGTCCAATTCATTGCATGGTAGAGCACCTGCATCCAGTCGCGAAAGTGGTGGTTGGGTTGGTGACGGGACTTGTGGCGCCTCATTGTACATGTATTCTTTATGTTCGCGGTTTGAAGTCTCAAGCACACACCTGTTATTCATCGGGGGGACTCAAGTGGATAATTGACTTATTCGATGAGCACTACTTGTGGGGTGGCTCATAACCACAAATCACTTAGCTGCGAACTACACATGTTGTGATTACTATTGAGGAGGAGCATGCGGGCACTTCACAAGGAGTTCGTAAGGCTTCTGGTGGTTCTTTGACCCTAGCATCGTTAGACCGCAAAGTGGGTGCACACGAGGATATGCTTACGTGTGAACGGTGGTCGTGCGCGTGTGAATTTCACGACGTATTGATTTTTTAAACCAGTTAATAACCGCGAAAAGTACCGATGGTGACGGACGGTCGAATTCAAGATTGTGTAAGCGGCTAATTATGGTAAGGGAGAGGTTGTAAAGAGAGTACTAAAGTTACTGCCCCCTTCCACAACTGCAGTGGTTCAGATTGAATGTGTGTGGTGCTGTGTTTCTATAATGTAATGCATGCTGGTGGCTCTTTGGTGGTGCCCAGCAGTATTACTTGTGGTCTGCATGTTTACTAGCCCATAGCCATGTAGTAAACAGTGCAACAACTACTAAGAAAAGCAGTTTGTAGCTAAAATGATGTCTCCTGCTGTCAGGGATGTCTCCTGCAGTCGGTCCTTCGCTTTAATATTGACAAAGGGGTTCTATAGGTGTTCAATGTTGTGTTTTCTGTTGAGAATGCTCTCCATTGAACAATTTACAGCTCAAGCTTAGGTGTAAGGTAGAAGCTCTTGTAGGTAACCTTTCTGTTCTCCAACCACAGGGGTTTCAAAATAAGGAACAAAAGTGCAAAACAAGAATGTTTTATATGGTCTACTGTTCATGTTGAAAGTAAGGTGGAAGTTGTCAGAGGTGGAACAAAAATTTTTTTCTGTAGAATTAGCGTTATCTTTTTAAAAATTCTCAACAGCATTCATGCTGTAATTTAGGCTATGTGTTATTAAGTGTTTAGCTATTATATTGTTCCTACTGTTTACACATATAGGGCTATTTCAAAACCCATTCCTGATCTTGAGACTGTACATATGCATGTATTTCCATATGAATTCATTTTAGAAAACTTTTTTGAAGTACATGTAAGAAAAAATAAAATAAAATATTTCACTGCAAAAAATATCTGATGTTCTATTTTAAAACAGAAATTCAGAAATATGCAGCAGACTTGGCATTAGAAGGTCTACAGAGAACATTTGGACCAAGGAGGTTGTTCTCCTTTGGCTAAAGATACTCTTCCCATTTCTTGACTTGAAATACAAGACACATGCTCAACTGTAACATGCTTGCCTGTTTGAGTATCCTTTAAGTGTACCTATTATTAACAGCACTACATTTATTCGTTTTCAAGTGGGGGATGGGACGAAGTGCTTAAGGACACGGTTGTTTTTTAAAACTTGTTGAGAGTGTATTTTTTTCTTTTGGAAGGGTAAGGAAGGACATTTCTCCATTCTTTGGGTTGTGAGGATGAAGTTTTTAAAATTTATATGTATCACTTCGGCATGTATAAGACAGCTTAGTGTTTACCTGCCACATAATATTGCCCATTGATCTTCTGGTTTTAAAGCAACTAAGGATGCTAGAGCTTTGCTAGCAAGAAGCACATCGTGTGAAGTAGGCATTTGTTTAGTGTAGTTATTTAGTTTACTGACATATATTATTCTGTGTATTACATAATTGTGTTTGCAATGATTAACTAACTTGAAATGTTAATTGCAACGTACATGTATGTGTGTTGCTGTGATAACATTTTAACTAAAACAGATATGGAATGAGATAATGGTTTTAATGAAGGGGGAGGGTGTTTGTTAGGTCTGCATATGTTCTTTAACTTGCTTATCCTTACCCTCTCCACACCCTCTCCACATCCTCTCCACACCCTGTCCACACCCTCTCCACATCCTCTCCACACCCTGTCCACACCCTCTCCACACCCTCTCCACACCCAATCATTTATTATTATCTAACACAATATTTCATCCTATGAAAGGCCGGATGCATTTGGAGCCCTGGAACCCACAGAAGTGAATGCAGGGACCATAGAGGTTGGTGGAGCTGACCCAACTCATTGGCCAGGGCTAGGTGTTTTGGGAAAGCTTGCCACATCCATTGGCTACAAACAATGACACCACTTGGCACCCCTCTGTACTGCATGCTTACCCTCAACTGTGTTGCCACTTGTGTGGTGCCATCTCTGGCCCACACTTATGTGGTGCCATCTCTGGCCCACACTCTGACATCTTTGCTATAAATATATATGCCACCTCATTTGTCCCCCCCTCTCTGAACCTATGGCTTCAGGTGAAGTACCTTGTCGCTGTCTCAGAATTCCAAGCAGGTGGCAGCTTAATGAGCTACTACCAGAGTGTACCTGTGATAACTGACCCTATTGCTTTGACCCTTGCCATCCCTTTGCTCAAGTTACTTTTATCTTACAACATCTTTTAAGATGCACAGTGTGGGGGTGACGCTAAGTCCTTGAGACAAGCCTGTTTGGAAATGAAGATGGAAGCATGCCAGTCTTTAGTACAGCAGGTAAGGGTCTTCATCATCTTCTTCATATATATATATATATATATATATATATATCCTCCAAGATGAATATGTGACTTTCTGTACCTGAGGCAGGGTACATCAATTGGCTTGCTCGCTGTCCTCCATTTTCTCTAGGTCATTTCTGATCCTGATTGCTTTGGCCTGCTATGCTATGCTTCATGGTGTACAGGCTCTATATAGCTAGGTTTTCCCATTGATCCTATCGCATTGTTTATCCTAAAACTCCATGTATCCATGGTGATGTTGCCATCGAATGTAAGGACTCTTCACATGTCTGCCATACTATCCTGGCAACTACATATGTAGCTATATTGTCCAAAAGGGTCACAAGACCTTAAGGTTGCTATCCAGACCTTATTCTCTCAGCCTTTTTTTCTTCCATGGTTGTCTTACCACTCAGATTCCCAGCTACATTCGGTATACAAACCTGTTGTTCTGCGTTACCACAGTACTGTTGGCCTTAGCTGACACCTCGTTTGCATCAACCAATGGCCCACCCATTATGTAACCATTTGGAGTTTCATAGGAAGCACCACTTCTCATCTTGCCCTCCTTCATTGTGGTGCTAGAGAGGCAAAGCAACAGCTGTACTTTTCATTTAAACTGAACAATGCAGAACATGTTATTTGGTTGTAGTATCACAACTGGTATAGTTGTAATACTTGGCATGAATGAAGAGAGTCTCTATCGTACTTTTTCTTGTTCATGATATTCAGTAATAAAGAATAAAAATCCATTTTTGAGTGTATTTCGATGCATATATGTGCATGTATGTACATACATGCTTGGTGGGTGTGTAGGTCCTAAGTATCAAGGCTGAGTATTAAAATCAGGCAATATTCAATGGGCAGTTACCAGTGATTTCATCAAACATAACTTATGAGTGGTGCATCCATAAGACACAGCACCACGGTGTTGAGATGCAGCACCACAGTGTTGAGGCACAGCACCATGGTGTTGAGATGCAGCACCACGGCGTTAAGGCACAGCACCAAGGTGTTAAGGCACAGCACCAAGGTGTTGAGGCACAACGTGTCCTTCTGATGTACGTGTGCAAGGCTTAAGTCTCACAATCTAGGAATATTGTGCCCAATTGAGTTCCATGATAAGTGGAACACACGGTCATGCTTGCATACATGTAATCATCTTTGACATGCACCTGGTTGTGTGCCAAGCTCTACAAACACTCTGGGCAACATACAAGCTTCCAGAATTAAGTAGATGTATGATCTTTAAATCAAAGATGGGTGTGGCACAGGTTTTAACGTTCTTACCCTTCTTCTACAATGTGCAGACTTAGCCTCACCTTCAGTGTGCAGACTTAGCCTCACCTTCAGTGTGCAGACTTAGCCTCACCTTCAGTGTGCAGACTTAGCCTCACCTTCAGTGTGCAGACTTAGCCTCACCTTCAGTGTGCAGACTTAGCCTCACCTTCAATGTGCAGACTTAACCTCACCTTCAGTGTGCAGACTTAGCCTCACCTTCAGTGTGCAGACTTAGCCTCACCTTCAATGTGCAGACTTAGCCTCGCCTTCAGTGTGCAGACTTAGCCTCACCTTCAATGTGCAGACTTAGCCTCACCTTCAATGTGCAGACTTAGCCTCACCTTCAGTGTGCAGACTTAGCCTCACCTTCAGTGTGCAGACTTAACCTCACCTTCAGTGTGCAGACTTAGCCTCACCTTCAATGTGCAGACTTAGCCTCACCTTCAGTGTGCAGACTTAGCCTCACCTTCAATGTGCAGACTTAGCCTCGCCTTCAATGTGCAGACTTAGCCTCACCTTCAGTGTGCAGACTTAGCCTCACCTTCAGTGTGCAGACTTAGCCTCACCTTCAGTGTGCAGACTTAGCCTCACCTTCAGTGTGCAGACTTAGCCTCACCTTCAGTGTGTAGACTTAGCCTCACCTTCAATGTGCAGACTTAGCCTCACCTTCAGTGTGTAGACTTAGCCTCACCTTCAATGTGCAGACTTAGCCTCACCTTCAGTGTGCAGACTTAGCCTCACCTTCAATGTGCAGACTTAGCCTCGCCTTCAATGTGCAGACTTAGCCTCACCTTCAGTGTGCAGACTTAGCCTCACCTTCAGTGTGCAGACTTAGCCTCACCTTCAGTGTGCAGACTTAGCCTCACCTTCAGTGTGCAGACTTAGCCTCACCTTCAGTGTGTAGACTTAGCCTCACCTTCAATGTGCAGACTTAGCCTCACCTTCAGTGTGTAGACTTAGCCTCACCTTCAATGTGCAGACTTAGCCTCACCTTCAATCTTGATGCATTGCATGACGTAAAGTGTGAAACTGGAACCCTTGGCAAAAGGTGTAAAGTGGGCTTAATTTGGATTACATCATGAGGATTACAATTGTGCTCAATTGCCACCCATACCTCCACCCATACCTCCACCCATACCTCCAGTCATTCACTTGACTTAGAAGCCTTAGCAAAGCTGCATTACTTTTATTAACTGATAGTGGTTATCCATCCCAAGACCTGCACTCCTCACCAGTGGGAAAGGCTGAAGGTACTTTGCTCCATTCCATGTGCCTCAGTGGTATTCTAAATACAGCTCCCCAAGCCCACACATGGTTGAGGCCATCACCATCACCCAGTCACTTATGTTCGAAGCTGAATTCCCCTGAAATGTTTAGCACTCTCCCAGGGAATGTGGCATTTGCCACTGCTGACTGTTATCCCCTTTTGCCAATGAAGACCCTCACTCACTCTGCACAGCTTCTTGTGCCAAACTGATCTTTTGACCTGCAGCTTAAAATGCCACACACCTGCGTAGCACTGATTTTATTTTGGTAGCGAGATGTCATTTCGCAAGAGCACAAGGCTTTCAAAATAGCAGTGAGGGGTCAAGATACGTTAAACTCCATACCAATAATGCAACCTTACATCTAATTATTAATAATGCTGGTGAGTGCGAAAATGTATATATTTTTTCCCCTTCTAAACTGTTTTAAAAGCTAAAATAAAGTGATATGTTTAAGATACAGGTAAATGGATTTCGAAATGCATGAAAAAAGTAGTCTGTGGAAAATTATTCTGGTTCCAAATGAACACATTCATGGTATAGTCAAGTTAATTATACATGTAGGGAGTTTATGGAAAGCTGTGCATGAATATGTTTACTGGTTTGCCAGCTCATCTGTGTGACTTGTGTACTTCAGTGTTTTTAATTTTTATTTTTACCACCATGAATTTTGTAGCTGAGAAAGTGTGTTATTGTGCTCTTCAGACTGGCTTTGGTTAATAATATCAACCGAGTACACAGTGAGAGCAGTGATGATGTTTCAGCTAGCTGACTTTAAGTAGCTATAGGATTTGGACAGATGCAAGAAAAGCATTTGCCAGTCGTTTTTATCACCTTTGTACAAGAAAACCTCTTCATTGCTAACATTTCACGTCATCTCCCATCATCAAGATTCACTGACCTCTTTAAGCCTCGCATGCTCCCAATAAGTGATCTTGTCTCTTCAGCCGCGACAGTCTGGCCAATACATGCACAGGTATAAGAAGACTGCATGCTTGACCTCCTCCACACAAGCACACGTTTTGTTAGGATGCTGGGTTGTGTATTAACAGAGCCTCGTGCGCTTTGACAAATGAGGAACGGTTTTTACGAATTACAACTATAATTTATACGGCTGCAAATCTGTTTATGTACCCAAAAGTTCTTGCAGCACATAAAGTAATCATCAACTCATGTATGGTTGCTGTGCACATTTTTTTGGTTTCTGTGTGACAAAGAGGAGTTGTTATGATATTTTATGCCTTTGTGCACCTAGATAGTGGTTATTGAACAAGAAGTCAAAATCATGCCACTAATGATCATGGTGGATGGAACAAGGGTCATTTGTTCTAATAGCAAACAGCAAACAAGTGAATTGTCTAGTTTAGTGTCAGCCAACGTGTACTGTGACCTTAGCATAGTATAGTAGTATTCTGATGCAAAAGTCATACTTTCAAGTTCATAGGCAGAAAAGAATGTGTACAAATACATTTAATTTATAATGCTTAAAAATACAGGTATTGTACTGAGGAATTATTAAATCATTTTATTGAGAAGGCTGACAGGGACTACCATTATGACATCTCTAAAAGGCAGGTCTTTGTTTCATTTCAGCTTGGTGTACCTTCCAAGTCCTGCAGATGTTGAAAGGATCATTGGAACGACGAAGATATTGAGTTAATTATACGAATGCCTTTAGCATGGTATCATCAGTCTACCCATGCCATGCTATGGTATCATCAGTCTACCGCTATGGTATCATCAGTCTGCCCATGCCATGCTATGGGTATCATCAGTCTACCCATGCCATGCTATGGTATCATCAGTCTACCCATGCCATGCTATGGGTATCATCAGTCTACCCATGCCATGCTATGGTATCATCAGTCTACCCATGCCATGCTATGGTATCATCAGTCTACCCATGCCATGCTATGGTATCATCAGTCTACCATGCCATGCTATGGTATCATCAGTCTACCCATGCCATGCTATGGTATCATCAGTCTACCCATGCCATGCTATGGTATCATCAGTCTACCCATGCCATGCTATGGTATCATCAGTCTACCCATGCCATGCTATGGTATCATCAGTCTACCCATGCCATGCTAGGCTCTTCCTGATGAGTGTGCAGATCATTTCTTCCCCTGGGTGTCCTGGTGTTACAGAACTATTGCACCCCCTAGGAACAATAAGCTCTCAACTTGGAGTTCAGCAGGGGTATCCATTAGGTCCACTGCTGGTTCATCTGGTCCTAGGTGTACATGTTCGTACAATTGCTGAAGACAGTGCTCTGCAGTAATGGAACATGCTTGATGATGGTGCCCTTGCTGGCCATAAACCTGCAATGCTTCATGCTGTTGCCCTCACTCAACAGTTAGGACCTCCACTTGGTCTTTGGATTAACACTGCCAAATGTGAACTGCTCTGCCAGTGTGATTTATCAATGGACTTCCCCCCTAAAATGAAAGTATCCCACCATGAACCAAAGATGGAGTTTTCATAGGTGATGTCACCTATTGTGCTTAGTTTTTGGCACAGAAGCTGGCCAATGCTGCTAAGCTGATCCACAAGTTGCATGCCTCCTCATCCCCCTCCTCCTCCCCTCCCCCCCTCTTCCTCCTCCCCTCCCCCCCTCTTCCTCCTCCCCTCCTCCTCCCCTCTTCCTCCTCCTCCCCTCCTCCTCCTCCCCCTGTTCCCCTCCTCCGCCCTCCTCCTCCCCTCCTCCTCTCCTCCTCCCCTCTTCCTCCCTCCTCCTCCCCTCCTCCTTCCCTCCTCCTCCTCCCCTCCTCCTCCCCTCCTCCTCCTCCCCTCCTCCCCTCCTCCTCCCCTCCTCCCCTCCTTCCCTCCTCCTCCCCCTCTTCCCCTCCTCCGCCCTCCTCCTCCCCCTCCTCCTCCTCCCCTCCTCCTCCCCCTTTCCTCCTCCTCCCCCTCTTCCCCTCCTCCCCCTCCTCCTCCCCCTCCTCCTCCTCCTCCCCTCCTCCTCCCCCTCCTCCTCCTCCTCCCCTCCTCCTCCCCCTCCTCCTCCTCCTCCCCTCCTCCTCCTCCTCCCCCTCCCCTCCTCCTCCTCCCCTCCTCCTCCTCCTCCCCTCCTCCTCCTCCCCTCCTCCTCCTCCCCTCCTTCCCTCCCCTCCTCCTCCTCCCCTCCTCCTCCCTCCCCCTCCTCCTCCTCCTTCTCCCCTCCTCCCCTCCTCCTCTCCTCCTCCCTCCCCCTCCTCCTCCTCCTTCTCCCCTCCTCCCCTCCTCCCCTCCTCCTCCTCCTCCTCCTACATCAGTATGCTGGGTTCTGTGTGCTGGCCTGTCTTTATGTGATGACAGGTCTTGTAACACCACTTGATGGCAGGTCTTGTAGCACCACTTGATGGCAGGTCTTGTAGCACCATTTGATGGCAGGTCTTGTAGCACCACTTGATGGCAGGTCTTGTAGCACCACTTGATGGCAGGTCTTGTAGCACCACTTGATGGCAGGTCTCGTAGCACCACTTGATGGCAGGTCTTGTAGCACCACTTGATGGCAGGTCTTGTAGCACCACTTGATGGCAGGTCTTGTAGCACCACTTGATGGCAGGTCTTGTAGCACCACTTGATGGCAGGTCTTGTAGCACCACTTGATGGCAGGTCTTGTAGCACCATTTGATGGCAGGTCTTGTAGCACCACTTGATGGCATGTCTTGTAGCACTACTTGATGGCAGGTCTTGTAGCACCACTTGATGGCAGGTCTTGTAGCACCACTTGATGGCAGGTCTTGTAGCACCACTTGATGGCAGGTCTTGTAGCACCACTTGATGGCAGGTCTTATAGCACCACTTGATGGCAGGTCTTGTAGCACCACTTGATGGCAGGTCTTGTAGCACCACTTGATGGCAGGTCTTGTAGCACCACTTGATGGCAGGTCTTGTAGCACCATTTGATGGCAGGTCTTGTAGCACCACTTGATGGCAGGTCTTGTAGCACCACTTGATGGCAGGTCTTGTAACACCACTTGATGGCAGGTCTTGTAGCACCACTTGATGGCAGGTCTTGTAGCACCATTTGATGGCAGGTCTTGTAGCACCACTTGATGGCAGGTCTTGTAGCACCACTTGATGGCAGGTCTTGTAGCACCATTTGATGGCAGGTCTTGTAGCACCACTTGATGGCAGGTCTTGTAGCACCACTTGATGGATTCTGACAGCATTTTCAACAGTTTTTATACTGCCATATGATTTCATTACAGCCCAATTGATATATGTCTTTAGGTTCTAGCTGTCCACACTGTCAGGACATAGCCTGGACCTCTCTGGGACACCATGTTCTCACATGCAAACATGGTGGAGATGTTGTAGTGCGCCACCAACAGCCTGGGAGATGTCCTTCTACAGTTCTGCCATCATTGTGGGACAAATATGAGTAACACCCACCCTGCATATATCTGGGTAAAAAATTGGATGGTGGGCAAACCAGCTGCCTTGTGACTATGTGTGCTCACCAACCAAACATCCCATAGCCATCTCATAGCCGATCCCATAGCCCATCCCATAGCCCAACCATCCCACAGCCTATCCCATAGCGCATAGCCCATCCCAGCAGCTAAATAGTGGTGGCTTTGGATAGGGACCAGCCTATTCTCACTACAAGGTACTCATGATAAATATCGCCTCCCCTCTGCTCCCCAATATCGCCTCCCCTCTGCTCCCCAATATCGCCTCCCCTCTGCTCCCCAATATCGCCTCCCCTCTGCTCCCCAATATCGCCTCCCCTCTGCTCCCCAATATCGCCTCCCCTCTGCTCCCCAATATCGCCTCCCCTCTGCTCCCCAATATCGCCTCCCCTCTGCTCCCCAATATCGCCTCCCCTCTGCTCCCCAATATCCATAGGTTTTAATAGCCAAAGTTATGCCTGCCCATCCAAGTTGGCATTTGTTTTGCCAATTGTTGATGTTTGTCATCCCGTTGTTGTTGTTGTTGACATTTGTTTGTACCTTTCAGCTACCTGTGCTGGCCATCATACCCTCGCACTCACTTCAGATAAAACCGTTGGGTTTAGCAGAGATGTGATCAAGAGCACTTGATTGAACCATCTCTCAGTTGGGAACCAAAATGTCCTTCATATCCCTGACCACAACCAGCTTTCTGCTTGGGATGTGGGCATGCACGATGACATGACTCCCTATCAGTTGTGCCAGTTGATCACGTGTCGCCTCTGTGCTCATAGGTGGAAGCATGATGGGGACAGGGCAGACAGCTGTGCCTGCCACTGGCCCTAGCTACCACTTCATGGCAGTGTGTAATGATTCTGGCTGATGGTTCGAGAGATAGAGATAGGTTCAATCTCACAGCTGGTGCAACCAGGCAGAGGCCATGGCATGGGTTGATGAAACCAAGAGCTTGTCAGTAGGGAAAGCACTGTCAAACAGCTCACTGATGGAGCACAAAAAAAATAGTCATAGAATTGAAACAGTGTACTAAATTCAAACAGTATTAATAATAGTTTCTCTTGAATAAGGCTCATGCTCTAAGTGATGAGTGTGATCGTAGATATTAGAGTATCTAGGCTAGACTATAATATCTGTGGTCTGCTGTCTAATTGTCGGCTCTATGGCTCACTAAAGTCAGTTGCATTCGTGACATTTCTACATAGGGAGTACTAACGTATAATAAGTATACTAGTAACATCCCATGCCACGCTAAATCTTGTGCCAATTTGAATTGCCGACCCGGTCGACTTGATCTTACAGTTTGGCCAGATCTATTGCTTGATATATATATTTATTAATTCTGCCATACGAGTACAATACTGATATAGCGCACTAACGCACGTTACTTGTAATTTAATGTGCGCAGTTTCTTCGACCGTAGATTATAGAGTAGTCTGTAGTCTATAATCTATGCTTAGACATACGAGACTAAAAACATGGAGCAAACCAGGACCAGTTACAATTAGTAATTAATTAATTAAGAAAACCCACAAGTGGATATTAAAATGCGAGGGATATAAAGCCGCGAAGTGAATCGTTCTGGTAACATTGCGCATAGGAGGAATTGTATATTTTTGGATGGGTTCACTGGACCCTACATAAGACAAAATTAATTGTTGAGTACGTGCCATCCACAGTTCAAAGCATCAGTTTAGTATACTCCACAACTCGATAGCGAAGTAATAGAGTGGGGCCAATCTTTGCGTCAGTATACGTTTTGTTGAAAGCAATGGTGGTGTAAAAAGTGAGGAAACAAGTACTATTTAAAAGGTGCTAAATATAGAACTGTCATTTTTTAAAAATACCAATGAACTCTTCTTTTCTTCCTCCATTGCCTTCAAATCCTATATACCACTAACTTCCTCGGAGAGAAATTTTTTAATAAAAAAAACTATACATGATGCGATATGTGTAATCAGCATACCCGAAAAGTAGAAGGAAGTAAAATCAAGATCAAGTTTGAATGCGAAACAGCAGCCAAAGTGATGCAATGCTCCATTTTCCCTGGAAAGGATTCATAGAATGTGAAAGCTGGGAGGCAGATGGGTGATGTTAAATGTTGCAACCTAGCTTGATTTCCTGGCCACAGTTTTTAAATTATTGTATATCCATCCATCATTGTTGTGTGGCATGTAATGTGGTTATAAGGTTGCCAGCAACTTAAAATGAGTCAATGCCTCTTGAACTGAGAATTTCTTTTCATACCCTCACAGTCTCTGTCTTGCTGTTGTACTAGCTTAAGCAAGATGATTTTTTACTGGTGGCACAGTGGCGCCAAATGAGTGTAGTTAGGTCCATTTTGTGTGATGACAACTGATCAATTGTAATTCCCCCCCCCCCCCCCATTCAATTACTCAAAAATACAACCGCACTATTACAGAACAACCATTAAACATCATTCAAAGGAGAGGGTGTTGGAAGCAATGTCCCCAAAATACTTCTGAATCTTGTTCTTTAGAGATGAGTTGGATAGATGGGAAGGGGCAAAAGGTTGCATCCCAAACCAACGACCTGCCATTGGACCAAGGAACCATGGTGATTCCATCGGGACGCTTATTATCTGCATGATCGAGACCAGTGGGCTCTAGTTGAGAAGGAACATTGACAGAAGGCAATGCCCCGTGCAGAATGTCCTTTAGCATGGCATGGCGGCCAGCACTAAAACGACAACTGAACCCATGCGTTCCAAAGGTGCCATCCACATTTGATCCTCAGGGATGGCAAAGGTGAGGGATGCAAAGTGGGGTGGCCCCCAGATGAAGGCCAATGGCTATGTAGATTTTGCTATCATCCATGCGAAGGCCCAGGGATGTAACTGCAACAAGGCAGGCTGACAAAAGCACGCCTTGGACAAGGCATCAGGGGGCAGTGGCCAGGAGTTCAGCTGCAGATTGCACCAATTCTTGAGGCTAGGTTAGCTTTACCACCAAATGCAGCAATGCAGTGGCCATAGAAGAGTTAAGAGTATATGAATCTACGTGGGTTATCAATGAAGTGTCAGATATACCACACTTGGTTAGTGTTTTGATTGACAGGTCATGTACATCATTCTAATGGATACCGATGGTTTATTTACTTTTATTTTATAACGATATACCTACATAATTATACATATATACATAGCTAATTCTAGAATACGATTGTTGGCAACGGAATACATGTATGCACAGCGGTCATGAGGCACTTCATGTGAGGAGGTGGGAGATTAAAAAGTGAAATAATAAATGCCCAATTTATTCATCGATTAGCTTCCTAATATTAAGCTACAATCTACTATTTGATTTATAACTAAATGCAATGTTCTCCAGCAGATTCAGGCTTATGAAGGTTTTTATTTGAGTATCCCACAATGTCCCTTTTATGGTATGTGCAGTGCACTTTAATGTATGGGAAGATGTTAGCCATCAATTACATCATCCATTGTAATAATTAGCACTGTGTGGCTGCACAACATTTGATATGCATTTGCACTGTATAAATAATAAAAACTGCAGGAACAGTACTACGCAAATCGCACCGATGAACTAACAAGTCCTCTGGATGATGGAAATAGTTCTTTTTGGTGTTCTGCCAATGTGCTGCTTCTTGCCAGCCTGAAAAGGTGGGAAAAGGGCACAGCACAAGTGTGTTTACATTATACCATCCCTTCATATTGTACTTAGAATGAATATTATTATACATGTATGTGCACGTTGCTCCGAGGCTCATTGATTTTTCAGTGCTTCTTTTCATAAGAAAATAAGGCTGCTCAAAAACCATACATCCCAGACAGCCATAGTAGTGTACCATAATGTTCAATTACATGTATGCACTTACAACTGCAAAAAAGCACACCCACCCATTTGTTGTTGTTTTATTTAGATTAGATTACATACAAGTTTTCTTTGTACATATAGTCCATAAATCCTTTTTTGCAGGATCATGTATCATGCATTGTACATGTATTGTGCTTCCCCAGAGTATGTGAGTACTTTTGGGCCAGACTTTTTTAAGGACACTCAAGTGGTCATTGCAAACCATTAGACACCCATAACCACACTACTACCAATTTGTATACTGGATATCATAGGTACATGTACAAAAATGTGGCATCCAAATTGGTCTTTCAGGTGATTTGGGAGATATCTAACTTATATATATGTACATGCTGGGTGTGTGTGTATGTGTGTGGGTGTACATGTATGCATGTGTATGTGTTGTGTGTGTATGTGCTGTGTTGTGTGTGCATGTGTATGTGTTGTGTGTGCATGTGTATATGTGTATGTGTTGTGTGTGCATGTGTGTGTATGTGTTGTGTGTGTGCATGTGTGCGTGTATGCGTTGTGTGTGCATGTGTGTGTATGTGTAGTGCGTGCATGTGTGTATGTGTATGTGTTGTGCGTGCATGTGTGTATGTGTATGTGTTGTGTGTGCATGTGTATGCGTGTGTATGTGTTGTGTATGTGTATGTGTTGTGTGTATGCATATGTGTAGGTGTGTGAATGCGTATGGATTTTTGGTGCTTGTTTCCAGCAAGGAATGGGGAGTGCCCCCTCCCACACAAATGTGCAGAAGCTTTGAGTAAACAACAAAATATGAGGTACAATGGATGATTTGTTTACCATTGTAATGCAATTAACGAGTGGTTAGACACACCCACACATGAAGGCCTAACCAACCATGCCTTGGGTGCCAGCCCACAATGATACACAAATGGAGATGATACAAACATAAGACCTAAATGATGCCTACCCAGAGTAGCAATCACTCTGAGGTCCCTTACACAATGCAATGGTACGTACACATGTACAATGTTAATTCATAATGGATCAACTGGATAAATTTTGTCACCAGCTAAAGAAGTACACATCCAACCCTGCCCATGCGCTTGGGAGAAGGATTATACAGCCTTGTAAGATTTCTGATTTCTGTACGCCTGCGATGTGAATCCACAGGGCTTCCTCTGCAGATAATGCCTTGCCTAGAAACTTATACCGATCACCAGGCAACCCACTAGCCTAGGTAGTGCACTATGAAGATCAACCATGCATGGGGGAGGAAGAGGGCAGTGGTGGGGGAGGAAGAGGGCAGTGGTGGGGGAGGAAGAGGGCAGTGGTGGGGGAGGAAGAGGGCAGTGGTGGGGGAGGAAGAGGGCAGTGGTGGGGGGAGGAAGAGGGCAGTGGTGGGGGAGGAAGAGGGCAGTGGTGGGGAGGAAGAGGGCAGTGGTGGGGAGGAAGAGGGCAGTGGTGGGGGAGGAAGAGGGCAGTGGTGGGGGAGGAAGAGGGCAGTGGTGGGGGGAGGAAGAGGGCAGTGGTGGGGGAGGAAGAGGGCAGTGGTGGGGGAGGAAGAGGGCAGTGGTGGGGGAGGAAGAGGGCAGTGGTGGGGGAGGAAGAGGGCAGTGGTGGAGGAGGAAGAGGGCAGTGGTGGGGAGGAAGAGGGCAGTGGTGGGGGAGGAAGAGGGCAGTGGTGGGGGGAGAAAGAGGGCAGTGGTGGGGGAGGAAGAGGGTAGTGGTGGGGGAGGAAGAGGGCAGTGGTGGGGAGGAAGAGGGCAGTGGTGGGGAGGAAGAGGGCAGTGGTGGGGGAGGAAGAGGGCAGTGGTGGGGGAGGAAGAGGGCAGTGGTGGGGGAGGAAGAGGGCAGTGGTGGGGGAGGAAGAGGGCAATGGTGGGGGAGGAAGAGGGCAGTGGTGGGGGAGGAAGAGGGCAGTGGTGGGGGAGGAAGAGGGCAGTGGTGGGGGAGGAAGAGGGCAGTGGTGGGAGAGGAAGAGGGCAGTGGTGGGGGAGGAAGAGGGCAGTGGTGGGGGAGGAAGAGGGCAGTGGTGGGGGAGGAAGAGGGCAGTGGTGGGGGAGGAAGAGGGCAGTGGTGGGAGAGGAAGAGGGCAGTGGTGGGGGGAGGAAGAGGGCAGTGGTGGGGGAGGAAGAGGGCAGTGGTGGGGGAGGAAGAGGGCAGTGGTGGGGGAGGAAGAGGGCAGTGGTGGGAGAGGAAGAGGGCAGTGGTGAGGGAGGAAGGGGCAGTGGTGGGGGAGGAAGAGGGCAGTGGTGGGGGAGGAAGAGGGCAGTGGTGGGGGAGGAAGAGGGCAGTGGTATGGACACTGGACAATCAATTCCTGAGTGATAAAAATCAATGCCTTACGATAGGTAACTACCTGCTATATAATGAAGCAAGCACATTACTGGAGTATACGATAATGAGCTAGTACCGTGAGATACCCCCTCCACCCCCACCAAAAAAAAATGGCCAGTGTTTAAAAAAGCATATCTTCGTAGTCGCGCGTATCTGTTTAAACATTTTATAACAGAACTGGCACTCCAACAGGATTTTAAAGAATACCACACAGCTGCTTTCTTGATTATGTCGATAGGCTAATTTAAACACGGGCCATTTTTTTTTTCTCGGTGGGGGCGGAGGGGGGTACTGGGTTTAGATGATTGTGATGTGTGCAGTAAAACAATTTGTATTGTAAACATACTGCACGTAAATTAATATCCTACATGCATCTATCACAAAATACCTTGCTGTGTTAGTTGATGACTTGCTTGGTCCTTTGTTAAATTCGGCTACTACTGATTTGCAGGACCTTCAGAGGAGGAGGGGCATAATGAGAGGGACAACCCCTAATGCAAGCAGCAGCATTACATGGCATCAATGGTCAGCTCCTCGTCATCCTGCAGCACAGCATCCAGAGCTGCCTGCACTTGTGGTGCTATCACGGGCCCCTCATAGTCCCGAGTTGTTCTGTTTGGCAGATCCAACTCAATTTTGAGCACGTTTTCAGGCTATATATGATTAACAGAGGGAAGCTTGTATTGGTGTGCATTATAGACGTGCACACACACACACACACACACACACACACACACAAACACACACACACACACACATACACACACACACACCATGTATTTTGGGTCTCCACTTTTAGCAGCCATCATGGCAAATAATGTCACTGGTCGCATTTTAGATGCAGTGGTAGGATGAAGGTGTGTACTGCTGTAGGAGGGACATTGGAGTCAGCAGAGAAACTTTTGGTAGGCACAACACACACACACACACATAGCGCTGTGATACATATATTGTCATCTGAAGTGGTCCTAACATGGAGGGAGCAGTCATTGCAATGCACAAGTCATCTGCAAGATAATAAGCTGTTCAGCATATATGTGTGTACACGCAAGCACAAACGTGTGCTCCTGCTGGCTTCTGCTTTGCTTCTGTGTCACCTTGATGTCAAAGGCTTAGTTAATGTTATAATTGAGCTGTACTGTATCAAAGCTACTGTATCAAGATCAAACACACTTCACATACATGTAGGAATAGCTCCATTCGCTACCACTAAGGAAATGTTAACACTTTGCTGATGCGCTAACAAAACCATACACATGTACACGTACTGTGGTTTTCTGTGCCCCCCCCCCCCCCCCCCCCCCCACCATGTACCATTGCCTCTAAAACAGCACTGCTAAGATCCCACTAAAATGCACACATACACCAGTAACTAGAGAAAGTGTTTAGAAAGTGAACATGAAACAAAGTTGTTCTTGGACTAGATAACAATATAACGCTATTAAGACCTTTGTTGACAAATTCCCATCATCATAAAAAAAAACCTTTCAAAAATGTTAAGCATGTTACCTTGCAGGCAAGACTGCTGTAGTTAGCTTCCATTCTTCAGTTTCTTCATCAAAGACCGCTCTTTGTTTGAACCTCGATACATCGTCAGGAGGAATGAAGTTCTCCACAATAAGTGTCCTGCACAAGAAACCACATGTAAATGTTATATTATGTGAATATGTGCCTGAGTAATGTACTTGCCACTCTATAAACACCATTGTCCCCATCAACACCCCCTCCCCCCTCAACAATTCAGTGATACATTCCAAACATGCTAGGACAATTAGCCAGGTCAAAGTATTGTTGTACACATTGCATACTCCACATCTGACGTGTGTGCTGGAGTGGCTGGGGATGCATGTAAGTGTAGCTAAACCACACCACACTTGCTTAGCACCACACACCACATAATCAACCTTACACATGTCCACATGCCCACATATACACACGCCTACACATAACACACGCACACACACACCAGGCAATCATCTGGGATGCTAAATGCATTGTAGCTATATTACAATCTGGACCACTATGTGACATACATGTACACACATACATACATACATACATACATACATACATACATACATACATACATACATACATACATACATACATACATACATACATACATACATACATACATACATCCATACATACATCCATACATACATCCATACATACATCCATCCATACATACATACATACATACATACATACATACATACATACATACATACATACATACATACATACATACATACATACATACATACATACATACATACATACATACATACATACATACATACATACATACATAACTAGATAAGTACAGACCTCAGTTTGAGGTCCTTCTGAAGGTCCTCCAAGGTGAGGAGCAGTCCCTCCCTCACCCTTACTTGCTCCTCCTTGTAGTCCACAATGTCAGCCATGGCCGCCTTCAGCTTTGCCTTCAGCTGAGAGCAACACAACAGCAGCACAAGCACTCAAGTTATGACAACAGGAGTCAAGGTGGGTGCATATTGGAATGGGTGGGCTTGTGTGCATAGCATTCCAGGGATTGTGATGTACATGTAAGAGATGCCATGTCAACATATAGTACAGTGTCACATGATTAGATTTAAGCCTATGAATATTGAATTGCTTCAAGTACATGTACACTACATGTAAAAGGCCACTACAGTACGAGTTAGTAAACCATCAGTAAACTTTAGTTTACTGAAACTTTTAATTTGAGTTGCAGGCAATGTTGCATAGCAATGTACGGCTTATATGCTGCTCATATAAACCTTAGAGGGAACCTCTACATGTACATGTAAGTAAATGAGTTGCATGAGTGAGAGTAATGCACACGTGTACATGCCTTGTAGAAAAAAAAAGACAGCCTTGTAATACATGTGCTAATGGTACAAGTAGAAATGGGCCAACAATCCCAACCATTACTTTGCTTAGCTTCTTGGTCTTCATGTCCACTTCCTCCTGCAGAGACGTGAAGGTCTCCTTCATCTCTAGTGTGCTCTCTTCTTTCATCTGCAGCTGCTGCTCGATCTCTCTTTCACGTTTCTAGAAGTACACGCATATTTTAATACCACCTACAGAAAGGGGGCGGGGCGGGGGACCTTTTGCTCCAGCATTTCCTGTCTTCGCCTCTGTATCTCTTTCTCTTGTGCATCGGTTCGATCCACAATGTTTTTCCCACCCGCAAGCAACTTGTTCTCCATAGCCTACGAAATAAACAAATACACGTGATGTCTATAATCCTGTACGTCCATGCACAATACCTTAATCTTCTCTGCCAGAGCTTCCCTCTTCTTCTGATCTTTCTTCAACTGATCCGCCCTTTTCTGAATCTGAGCTGCAAGTTTGTCCCGTTCCTGCAGTATAAAGGAAACAGGCAGTACAGAGAGAACGTGGGGTGTGTGTGTGTGTGTGGGGGGGGGGGGCAGTGGGGTGGGAAGGAAGGCAGAGCATAAGGAGAACCAACAAGGGGATGGTGACAGCGGCACACAGAAGTATCACAATACCAGGAATGAAAAACTGTTGCCACCACTGTGACCACCTCATAGCATAAACAGTCAACAGAAGTCAACAGTTCATATCCAGGCACCCACCCCAGCAGCTGCTGCAATAATAATAATAATAAAATAATAAAATTGAACACACCTCCTGTAGCAACTCTCTATTCTGCAGTATGGCTTCTTTCTCTGCCTGAAGCTTTGCCTGTTCCTCTTGTGGGACAATGATTACATCATCTGCCTCACCTGTGCCTGGATACAAAGATGGGGGCCCCCCCCCTTACATACAGCACATGTTGTTGGTGACACATCACAGCTTTCTCTATGTTTGCATGTTCATACCTCACGATGCCTACATTAGGTCCTACTGCCTGGTGGTGTGGCATGCGAGGATTAGTAAATGTTATCTTTTTGGCCATCAATGGACAGCAGTGCATGTAATTTAGCAACTGTCGCCAATACACAAACGTAGAGAGGCAGCAAAGCCACATGAATGTGCAGCCAATACAGGACAGGGTATCCAAGTGGTCAAACAGTGATCAACAGTGGTGAGGGACAGACATGCAGCCATCTGACCATTAGGAAGACAAATAACAAACAACACACATGTATATAAAGACAAGTAATCAAACAAACAACGTAGAATTTACACACACACATACACACACACACACACACACACACACATACACACACAGACACACACACACACACACACACACACACACACACACACACACACACACACACACCACACACAAACACACGCCACCACCAGTCTGGTTGAATGGTTTAAAAAGACCACTTTTTTCCCTTCCTGTCTTGGCCCAGACACTTACTTTATCATCCATAAAGTACAATTTTAAAAAGATTCACATCTAAATGTGTACATTATTAAATGATTGATCAACAGTCATGCCACATCATGAATCGCACGTTGATGTTGTAAAGTAATGTTTTTACAATACAAAGTTGACCTTTTAACGATCCAAAAGTGTGCCAAGTGTCTGGGGCCCAGACCCCAAGAGGGGAGCTTATGGCGCTCCCCCCATGCTCCCTAGCTGAGTGGGAGGGGCCTCCACAAATGATTTTGTTAGAATAACTGGACAAACTTCTTATATTATGGTGATGGCCTTGTGCACGCACTAACCATTATGGTGATGGCCTTGTGCACGCACTAACCATTATGGTGATGGCCTTGTGCACGCACTAACCATTATGGTGATGGCCTTGTGCACGCACTAACCGTTATGGTGATGGTCTTGTGCACGCACTAACCATCAATGACTTACCACTTGCATCAGATTTCTGCTTCCCCTGGATGTCTTTGTTCTTTCTTTTGTCTAGTTCAACCTTCAACCTTTTGATCTCTTCCTGGTACTCCCGCAGAAGTGCATCTTTTGGGTCCTCGTTTATTTTAGGTTTGTTCTTAATGCTCTTGGCACGGTTTGCATACCTGTGAACAGATACACCTCAGAGGGCTGGGCACACCACATACACCTCAGAGGGCTGGGCACCCCACATACATCTCAGAGGGCTGGGCACCCCACACACACACCTCAGAGGGCTGGGCACACCACATACACCTCAGAGGGCTGGGCACCCCACACACACCTCAGAGGGCTGGGCACCCCACATACATCTCAGAGGGCTGGGCACCCCACACACACACCTCAGAGGGCTGGGCACACCACATACACCTCAGAGGGCTGGGCACACCACATAACACCTCAGAGGGCTGGGCACACCACATACACCTCAGAGGGCTGGGCACACCACACACACAACTCAGAGGGCTGGGCACACCACATACACCTCAGAGGGCTGGGCACCCCACATACATCTCAGAGGGCTGGGCACTCCACACACACACCTCAGAGGGCTGGGCACACCACATACACCTCAGAGGGCTGGGCACACCACATACACCTCAGAGGGCTGGGCACCCCACATACATCTCAGAGGGCTGGGCACCCCACACACACACCTCAGAGGGCTGGGCACACCACATACATCTCAGAGGGCTGGGCACACCACATACACCTCAGAGGGCTGGGCACACCACATACACCTCAGAGGCACATATAAGCAGTACCTCAGTGTTGTAAGAGTTTCTTCATAATTGTAATCAGCTGGTCCCTTAGATGAAGTAATGAGACATAAAGCCAAGTGTGTTGCATTAGTGTGACAATAACCAAGTACAACGCAAGCACCAGGTGCCAAACAAGCACCAGGTGCCAAACAAGCACCAGGTGCCAAACAAGCACCAGGTGCACTTGAAACACAGTTGCCTACACAAGCAAGCTGAAGTGATCAGACTACTATATATGGTAGTACAATGTACATAGTGTGCACTAGATGGAACTTGTGCAAGCAGATTTACCACATTGGCCACCATGACAGTCTTTGCATTCCCACCCAGGGAATCTTGAAGCAAACGAGTAAGTTTTGAGTCTCGATATGGAATATGTGTACATCTTCCATCTACCTGTTAATAATAATAATAGTAAATATGTATAATCATACAACAAGGGTTCATGAACAAGGTATTGGGGTGGGGGGGGTGGGGGGGTGTGGACCATGAGTTATGAGTGTGTATATGTGGAGGAGGGAGCACAGAAAATTTTAGTGTGTGTGTCAGACGATAGGCTGGACTTAATTATAGGGCAGACATGCAGGCCAGACTTGCGGGCCATAGTGACTGTCCATCCCTTTCGCGAAACATACCAGCGAGGAAATAACATTGCCAAGAGCAGAAAGTGACAGATTAATCTTGGTAGCTTCCTTAAACCTCTCCCCCTGTGGTGAGCAAACGGTCACTTCAATATGTAAAGAATCATTATAAACACAGGGATAGGGTTACAGTGGTCCCAGTCTTTTCCTGCCGCTCACTCCCGGCCAAGTCCACCAAGTTGAGCTTCCCAACACGGATGTGGTCCTCACCATCTAGTCCATGCTGGGGAGGAGGAGGGGTGGGGGAGGAGGGGGAGGGAGGAGAGGGGAGGAGGGAGGAGGGGGAGGAGAGAGGAGGAGGGGGAGGGGGAGGAGGGGGAGGGGGAGGAGGGGGAGGAGGGGGAGGGGGAGGAGGGGGGGGAGGGGGAGGAGGAGGAGGGGGAGGAGGGGGAGGAGGAGGAGGGGGAGGAAGGGAGGGGGAGGAGCGGAGGGGGAGGGGAGGGGGAGGAGGGGAGGGGGAGGGGCGGGGAGGAGAAGGGGAGGAGGGGAGGTGTGGTATTAAGTGAGAATAATGAAGATAGCACTCAGGGGCAGCACTGCAAAGCACTTACGGAGCAGCACTCTACAGTCAGAATAAAAATGGCATGAGAGCGAGATGAGTGCTGGTTCATGTTTGTGCAACTATGACACGGCAAAGGGGGAAAGGTACATGTATGTTATCGTCACACACAGCTCTCCACAATAGCAAGTTCGACTACCCACTCCCTCATCTCCCATCCAACTCCACCCCCCCCCCCCCCCCCCGCCTTTTAACAACTCTCATCCAGCCAAAAAGTGCAGGAATGTAGCCTGGGGTGAGATCAAAGGGTTCTGTATAAATAACTGTAAACCCACATGTGTCATCCCCCCTTGCGACAACAGTGCTACGATTCTCAAAAGGGTGCATACATTAGGGACAGTTCTTTTGGTAACCAAGATCACGCATCACAAGATGCGGCTTCACAATAAGCAATCCCATCTTCAAAGTTGATACACATATCACACAAACCTGCCCACACACCTTCCTTCGCTGACATCTTACCCCACTGTCCTGTTCTGGTTTCCCACATTCATCACATGGTCAATTTCCTTAATGCTCTTGGTTATGAACGAAGAGAGGTCCTAAAGGTTTGAACGCACACGTAAATGGTCCTACACACACGTGGCCATGAATCCTGCACCTTAACATACACTCCAGTATCCGGACGTTCCTTTAACTCCAGCCTCTTCTTCTGGTCTTTACTTAAAAGGTCTCGAATTTCTTCCTGTGCAAACCACACCACATGTACACAAAGAGAAGTAGTTACTCCATACTGCGCGGTCTAGTGTATTTACATGCCTGGCACTGTACCTGGTATATCTCAAGGTACGACGCCCTAACCAGATACTGCTCATCATGGGTTTGTGAAATGTGAGTAAAGATGTGCTCAAAGGAGTTGAGAATAACCCCCTTCTCTTCAGGGTTGGCACGATTCCCTGGTGAATGAAGATGTTACGCACCGGTGGTAAGATAGGGGAGAGAGGCTGTATGGCTTGCCTTCCATTGTATACGTCTTTCCAGTGCCAGTCTGCCCATATGCAAAAATTGTACCTGTGATAAGCATACGATAAATTAGCACATAAAAAAATTGATACACACGTATTTCAAAAGTTAAACGACCCGATACTAGTGTATAAACTATCGGAGTGATGAATAAAGGTATTAGGGCAACCACATGCTTATCAAAACACATAAGGAGGTCACCACTTATCCCTATCAAGAGCACATGTAAAAAATGTACACACAGAAGCTCAATAAGCAGTCTTCTGAGTGTTGCTCAAATACGCTCCGCAAATTAGATACCATTGTAGCCTTGCAGAACTGCATCCACCAAAGGTCTGAATGTTTCGTCATAAAGATCCCTTTGCTTTGAGCTGTGTGACAAATAAATCAACGTAGATCTAATTACCCACACACTGCTTTTTACTTCCAATCATATACAGCATCAAATGTAAACTCTCGAGGAGGTTCATCTGGCTTGGCTTTTTGTTTGTGCAAGGTCACCATGCCTTTTGAAACATCCATGTCAACCACCCTGTTTGTAAATTCAAATCAAAATTTTAATACAAACACCAAAGTCAAGCCCACTTCAAACCTTTGATATCCATCTGCAATTTCATCCTTGGACATTGGTCGGCAGCGAACAATAACTTTGACGCATTCTGGCTTCTTTTCCTGCATTAAACAAATCATCAGATCATAGCACGAGACATCAGCAGCAAACCTGGAATCCTGAATAACAATATTACTAGTATTAATTTACTTGGCACAATCAGGTTTTTATTGCACGTGAAGGCGCCCGGTGATCGAGAGGGCAACTGTATGTACTAACCATTTTGAATGCGATGATGGTACGTATTGCTTGCACACGGTCCAGCACACTTAATCCCGCGTAGCCATATTATTTTACGAAGGGCGGAAATATACAAATCTCTAAGCAGCACGGGTGCCCAGCAACGGAGTTATTAATGCGTAACTGGAATTCAATGCGCGCGTGGGCCACCATGGTACCAATTCTACCTCCTGCAAGATTAGTTATTGAAGCCGTTGCTATGCCAAAACCCCTCCATAAGAGTATCAATGCTCTCTGAGCTTGTTGCAGACCACAAAGGCAAAGCGTTTATGCATCGTTAAGTACAGTATGCCTTCGTACACAGCTACAAAGACGTTCATATCACACACACACTAGGTGAAGACTTTTGCCCGGGAGCACAAAGAGAGAAAAGAATGCTTTGAAGATCTTACTACACTGCCTGTGGAAGGTCAGTTGCATGTCAGACAGTTGGCCCTTTCATACAGCCAGCTAGAGATCGTATTCATGCGAAATTGATTGTCATCGATAAATAGTTTGATGAGGTCATGCAATGAATAAAACTTAACAAAAATGAGACGCATTTATAATACTGATCTACATCACAATAAATAGGACGTTAACAAATACAACAGATACATACACTATTGATTTGAATGAGGTAGATGATGAATATGTCGGAGAGGGTCCATTATATTACCTGAGGTGTCATACCTCACTGGGGGGTGGAAAAGCACAGGCGAGGAACCAGGGTAATGCGGATTATGATGAATTGGAGGAGAAGCTATCAATGGTCCTTGCTGGAAAAGGCCAATACCATTTGGTGGCTGAATTGACATTGGCATAGTGTTTGGTACTGACAAGGATGCCTGGAAGTATTCATTTTGGTATGCATGTGCATATGAAAGTGGAATGCCCAAACTTCTTGCTGCTCTTTCAGCTTCAGCTTCATGTAGTCGTTTTTCTTTGGCTCGTCTATTCTGGAACCAAATTTTTACCTGTGTCTCTGTCAATTTGAGATATTCTGCAAATTCAGCCCTTTCTGCCACGGATAAATATTTTTGCTGTCGAAACTTTCGTTCAAGTGCTATTAGCTGTGTGCTTGTAAATGGAGTTCTTGGTTTTCGATCTTTTTTTTGCTTCTTTATTGTAGATGTGCTGCATCCACCAGAATGAGCTGCTGTGGTAGCAAAAATACATCAATATTAGTATCTATGTCTCATAGTTGATGGTTTTTGCTACTATACATGCTTGTTATAGGTTTAATGTATCTTCCTTATATACACATTCTGCATGATGTTACTGATACACCAAAAGGTATATCTAGCCATGCAGTGCTTGTAACTACTTACATAAGAGCGTCTGCGCCCTTGTACACGCACTATCACACATGCAACAATTATTATTTTTAAACCAACCTGGTGGGGAAGTTGCGAGGTCTCTTGGAGAACTCGACGCCGAGCGATTTGAGCCGCTAAAATTGCTAGCTGATGTTGAGTCGGTACAACACGTAGTGCAGAGCATTGAGCCCTCGTGCGAGTGATCATGGTGTCTGGTTGGTGAGGGAAGGATTGTCGGGGCCACTCTAGGGGAATATACGTCATGAACATCTTCCGATGACAGTAATTCGGTTTCGTAAGGTGGCGGAGTACGCGATAGCGATGTCACCTTGGCGGTGGTTGAATCGGGACGATTTGCACACCTTGACGTGGACTGGATGTGGGTCGTATGTACCATCGGAGATGTGAGGCAGAGAGGTGTAGAAAAGCCTACTCGGGACGACTCGATAGAGTTCACAGGCATCGGAGTGAAGAATTGACCAAATGGAAATCTTTCCATAGCAAGCATGCTGGGACTTTGTTCGTCAGTGCCAATAAGCGGATTCTGTTTAGAGACGGATAGACCTTTCACCAGGCTGGTAGCACTGTTGTTATCAACACTATAATATTATGCGAAATCTCCAACTGCATCAATGTGGGCTTAAGGCAGCATTTTATGGATGCGGGATGTTTCGTGATGGTCATCGGTATGCTTTGTCGGTGAAATACTGTATGGGATAGCATTGCTAGGCAATTCCCTCATGATCCAACAAGAGAAAAATAAATCCTCCTCCTTTGTTAGAATCGCACATGCCGCCTAAGAAGTTTTTACTCGGTTAAGTGAGAGTCCAGATACGTGTTGTATATCGTGTTACAGAAGTATAAACAGATGCCTGCAATCTATTCCATGCATACACCTTCTATATACCATCCGATCACGTATTGCATATATGTATCACTTAGGCGTATCGCATGCACCGCACTTGGACGCTTGCGGCATAATACTGTAAATAAATCTTCTTTCTGCAAGCAGCATTGCATGTAATTCAGTAAGCCCTGTGCTATATAATATATAGGAATTTGATAAGCAATCGCCTGTCTAGTCGCACGCAAATGCTTGTCTCTTTGCTGTAAGACCCAATCATCGATGCTCCTTTCCAGCTAGAAAGACGCAGATGATAAGATCCCGCTGTGGCTACACGGCTTGAGGGGGGGGGGGGGGGGGGGGGGGGGGGGAGGTCACCGGTGTGCACTTATCTACGTGTGCAGTATCTTGTACCTAAAAAAAAAAAAAAATGTTTTAATGAAGCATACTTCAAAACTGAGTAATAATTCCGCATGTACATGTACATGCAATAATGACGTCACACTTCTCACGGCACCCAGGACCGGGCCATATGTACGTTTCCACAGTTTAGAGCTAGACGTTCAGTTCTGTTCATCAGCTTCATGAAGTCTGCCAAGACTTATTATAACTGCGGCGACACTACATGTAAGTACGCGTGTGTGCATGAGTTTGTCTATACTAATTTTTTTTTACCGGCGGACACCGCTTACAGCACGGTACGTTAAAATTTGACATATGAACACTGACAAAACCGTACCGTGCCGTGCCGAACCGTGCTACCTGGCTCGGCACGGCTAGATTGTGGTAGATTGTTATATGATGGCAGGTATTTTTTTAATGGCGGGGTGGTTGATTATTGTAGCCGGCTACATGTAAGTAGTTCACGGTGGTCTGCTCTCATTGAACGCGTGGAAACTAAGCCCTACGCCCCGAAAAATTGAAATGGTTACGTACTCCCATAGCAACGAACCTGACAACCGATGCCTTTTAGAACCAGCTGTGCACGGGGTACATAAAACGTAATCAAAACCTAAAAGCCATACTAGCAGTGATAAACACCTTTGAACTATATTGTAAGTAAAAAATCACGTGGCCTGGTGTTGCCAACTGTCGGCTCTGGTACTTCAAACCTATCGACTTACGCACGGCGATCACCGACTACATGTGTTCAAAAAACTACAACGACGCTCGGTGACTGAATTGGAACATGCCAAAGCTATCACGGTAAAGTTAGTTGTTTGTACTGTCGTTTTTTCGTACAGGTTAGTGGCAACGCATTTTCTGAAGTAGATTTCTAGCCTTTGAAAATCCACCATTTTGGTGTCTTTTTGGGGGTGGGGGAATTAATGTTTGCGCAATGAAGTGGGTTTTAACAGAGCGTTTAAAATATAGCCTTACATTTCTTTTGGTCTAAATTTGACTCCATGCTCGTATGTAAATAGATTGAGCTTGAACTGAATTATTATTTATTCTTTACTCTCTTGGCTGGAGGGGGGATGGCAGCTACCAATTGTGGCTCAATACTTAGTAAGTGTTCTTGCACAATGCGCATCAGGTTCTGCATGTGGTTGTGGATTGGAGCAAATGTCAAGCCAAGAATTTTGCATGAATTGACTTGGCCCCTGAAAAGGGGGCTGTTTCTCCTTTGGGGTTATCGCCAACAATTTGGCTGGATATGTGGTGCATCCTTTCCTCACCAGCTAGACAGATTCCTGATGATTTGAGCCACCTGAAACACCAGTGAGTTAGAATTGAGCCTTTGCTGTATGTTGTGACACACCGCCTTAGAAGCCTCAGTGTATTCCAAGGTATGGCAAGCCCAGCCTTAATCGCCGGCAATACATGTACCTGAACTTCAGTCCATGATGAGTAGGCAGCTGTAGTTGACATGCACGAATGTCATTGGCAGAAGTGAGTGTATATATTATGTAACCTCTGTACAAGTCATTGATATTCACTTAACTGCTTCCCCTGTAGCAAGTTGAATGATGGCTTTGTCAGGACTAGCTGGTAGAGATTACTCTCTTCAGCAAACCCGCTGCTTGCTTCTCCTCCTCAGGTGTAAGTGTTGGTGCACACTCATGCTCTTCATAGTCACCATCCTTAATATCCCTGCTGCAGTCTGTATACAGTGCTCCAGAACATCTGGCAGCAGCAGCATTATCACACTTGATGATAGTCTGACTAGGGGACCATCCTGGTGACAATCCTCTGAGCAGCAGGGGATTTTCCTCTGGGCAGCAGGGGATCATCCTCTGAGCAGCAGGGGACCATCCTCTGAGTAGCAGGGGACTATCCTCTGATCAGCAGGGGACCGTCCTCTGAGCAGCATGGGACTGTCCTCTGAGCGGCAGGGGATCATCCTCTGAGCAGCAGGAGATCATCCTCGGAGCAGCAGGGGATCATCCTCTGAGCAGCAGGGGACCATCCTCTGATCAGCAGGGGACCATCCTCTGATCAGCAGGGGACCGTCCTCTGAGCAGCATGGGACTGTCCTCTGAGCAGCAGGGGATCATCCTCTGAGCAACAGGGGATCATCCTCTGGGCAGCATGGGACCATCCTCTGAGCAGCAGGGGACCGTCCTCTGAGCAGCAGGGGGCCATCCTCTGAGCAGCATGGGACTGTCCTCTGAGCAGCAGGGGATCATCCTCTGAGCAGCAGGAGATCATCCTCTGAGTAGCAGTGGATCATCCTCTGATCAGCAGGGAACCATCCTCTGAGCAGCAGGGGATCATCCTCTGGGCAGCATGGGACCATCCTCTGGGCAGCATGGGACCATTACTGAGCAACATGGGACCATCTCTGAGCAGCAGAGGACTATCCGTCCTCTGAGCAGCATGGACGGTTCACAGCATCATATGCTGCTATCCACTCCCGGAGGCATTTGGAGCACACCAGTGCACCACACAGCAGCTCCAGTGGCTGTGAGAGGGTGTTGGAGCACAGTGCACACTTCAGCTCCTTTAGCATTGATAGGTTGTTAGCTCTTGCCAAAGGTGGGCTAGGCTCACTATGGAGAACTAGAGGAGGGGCAATCTTCTCAAGATGACCTCTTATGATGTCATATGTTTACTTGTTTTGCCACTCAAATAGCATCACTACACATTTGTGATGCACTCACTTTGTGATGGCACAGATGGTTCTCTACATACCCAGCTTACATTGCATGCAGAACATCTCAGGGTTATATCATCCCCAGATGTGTCAATGTCAAAAGCTATTTTCAGCTCAGCTGAGAATGCTATGCACTCAGAGCTGGTTCTTTTCTTTGCCCTGTACTTCGTTAGCCTCTGCCCACACACTCTGCAATGTATGGAAATTGTAATCCATACCTATAATGTATAGGGCAAAACCACAACGTACGTCGATTATTCATGCAATACGCTCAGCTTGTTCGTGGTGACAGAAAATGCGTTGCCACTTCAGGTTAGTAAATTCTGATAGCCACATGCCTCCTGAGCATCGCTGTAGTACTCATACCTACCAGTTCAGTCACCAAAGGCTACGTCGTCGCATTTAGTAACGCCCTCCTTCTAAATACGTATCGCGTGACCTTGCTAAACGGTATGCGCATGCTATCTATGTGGAATTTCAATTGTGCGCATTGACTGGACATGACAGGAAAAGGAATGCAGTGTTTGAGTTCGTTTTCACTTTTTGATTTGCTAGTTCTGGTGAGTTATGGTTTGCTTTTAAACATCAGATGTCTATAATGAGCCATCAGTTAAGAAATATATGGTAATACCGTAAATGATCTAATTATTGACTTAGTTTCCAGCCGCATACAACCGTGAGTTATACGTACATTGCACTGTAGTTATGCGCGCGCGTACGCGTACGTATGTATATAATTATAATATAATTATAATATATATAACAAGCAACCTTACTTCAGACCATGACCACTCACGCCCCGCAGACATTTTGCTACCCAATTGGGCCCTTGGTAAACCAGCTGCCTTTGATATCTCAGTGACATCACCGCTAAATCCTAAAATTATATCAGTAGCGGGATTGTCAGCTGGGGCAGCTGCGTTGTCCACTGAAGAGCGTAAACACACAGAAAATGACCCCAAATGCAATGCCTTGGGGTGGTGTTGTATACCTCTGGTTGCAGAGTCGTATGGTGCTTGGGGAAAAGAAGCCATAGATTCGTTTAAAATGCTTGCCTCCCGTCTTGCCATAACATAGGGCAAAACAAAATCAGCTGTGCTGTCTGAGCTGTACAGTAGGCTCAACCTGCATTTGGTGAGAGCGAATGCAACAGTGATCCTTTCCACCATCTTAAAGTTTAATTAACTGTAGTGTGATTTAAGTGTTGTGTTTATTGTTCATGAACAATTATTTATAATATAATTATTATAATTATAATATTATATATATCAATGTTACCAATGATGCCTGGAGCCAGGCACAGCTAGGACTAAAATTTGGGGGTCTGGGTCTTCGCTCCCTCTCTCACCATGCTGCTGCAGCGTTCATTGCCTCCCTGTCATTCTCCGGCTTTGGCAAGGCTGATAACATCCACCTACAACAGGCAGTGGCAATGTTTAATGCTCAGGTCTCCCCCTCTAATGTCATTACAGTCAATTCTGCTCTGGAGTCTCCTATTCACCAGAAGGTCTTGTCAGGAATGATCCAAGCCCAACATTTCCACATCTTGTTGGAATCCTCCTCTCCAGCTAACAGAGCTCGCCTTCTGTCAGTGGCTGCTCCTCATGCTTCCTCTTGGCTATCAGTGGTCCCTTCCCCTGGTTTGGGCTTGCACCTGGAGTCAAATGAGTTCCAGATGGCTATTAGGTGGTGGCTGGGGTTAGATACTTCTGGTCGGTCCATGTGCCCATTCTGCCCCGATACTGCTCTTGATCCTCTTGGTCACCATGCTGTGACCTGCAGGCATGGGGGGGATGTGGTCACACGCCATAATCGTCTACGAGATGAGGTATTTGACCTTTTGTCGTCGTGCCCACCTAAGTGTGAGTGTGGAGAGAGGTCATGGCCTTACCAGAGACCTTGCCCACACCAGACCTGCTGACATCCTCATTGCTGGCTGGGACAGAGGCAAACCTGCGGCACTAGACCTGACCATTACCTCACCACTCTGCTCTGTCATCTTGGGTGAATCATGTCACCAGGCTGGTGCGGCAGCCCTGGCAGCAGAGACCCGCAAGCTCCACTCCAATGGTCCCAAGTGCCAAGAGTTGGGCTGGTCCTGCATCCCATTGGCAGTGGAGACTTATGGCAATTGGGGCAAGCTGGCACATGATACTTTCTCCAGGCTGGCATCCTTGCTGGCCATTCACCAGTCCTCCCCCAAGGCAGTAGTTGTGGCTGAAATTTATGGCCGGTTGAATGTGGTCCTGGTTCGGTCCATCGCTAGAGCCATCCTGGCCAGGGAGCTTCCACCCTCCTAACTTACTATTAGTAGTTTAGTTGTATTTAGTATACGTGTATATGTATTGTTTTATGACCTTTAATAATAATAATAATAATATATATAATTATACGACAGCTTCTTTTTAATTGTTATTATTAACCCACGGCCACATATTTAAAAAAATTAATGTACATGTATGTGTGTGTGTGTGTGTGTGTGTGTGTGTGTGTGTGTGTGTGTGTGTATGTGTGTGTGTGTGCATAGATTAATAACCTTACGTTCCGTAAGGTTATTAATCTATGGTGTGTGTGTGTGTGTGTGTGTGTGTGTGTGTGTGTGTGTGTGTGTGTGTGCATAGATTAATAACCTTACGTTCCGTAAGGTTATTAATCTATGGTGTGTGTGTGTGTGTGTGTGTGTGTGTGTGTGTGTGTGTGTGTGTGTGTGTGTGACAGTGTGACAGTGTATGCATGCATGTGTATCAGTGTGTGATATCGATGCAAAAATGAATATGATGTGCTGCATGATTGCATCCCCATCGAATTTATATGACTGATCCGTCGGTCGTTAATTACATATACCAGTATAATTTATATAATAGATTGTAATGGGCCATGATACTAATTTAATTTTATACGTGCGATGTGTTGTAATCAATGTAACGTTCATATGATCATCGAGGTCAGGAAGATATTATTGATCTAATTGAAGAAGCCGGTGGCCAATGATTATTTTAAATTAATTATTGCACGAGTGATCATAGAAATGTTTTCAACATTTGGGGTATCCTCCAAAATCTAATTGTGGAATATTGTTTTGCATCGTCTGACATTAAAAGTATAAAACCACACCCGATCACGTGACCTCCTGACTGCATAGTGTTTCATTTTCAGTAACTACCCTAAAGAAGTAGTTTTTAGTCGATTTCTCTCCACTGTTACATGCTGGATTGCGATGAAAATCGGTATGTAAGTGGTCTCTTACTAACCGGGCCTTATAAATTCCGTGTCCGATTACGAATGCGGGAAACAGTTTTGGTATTGTAAGCTGAGCATTTTGGAGTGAATAGTGTTTAGATACCGTTTCATTGCGTGCGCGATCATAAGTCCCAAGATGGATTATAGAAAGCCCTCAGGCCCCTCAAAGTCGGAGGTGATAAAGTTGACGTCATTGTATTTTATGACTGACAGTGCCCCCCCCCCCCTTAGCGTATATATACATCTATATCACATGCGCATTATATGTTCTGTACTTACACTGCGTTCTGCGCTGCTACGGTGCCCCAACTTTACAGTACGAACACATTGTTAAATATTGAAGTAAGCAGCCTTAAGTCTTACAGGAAGTTGGAATGCTAGACCCCTCGCGCAGTGGCAAATGAGTTTGTGAGCCATAATTGAAGTCGCACGACTGTATTTGAAACTTTTGTTACTATTAGGCTTGTATATACACTTCGAGCATTCCGTGTCAGCTCTTCCCTTTTTCAGATGTTTGACATTATGCACTGGGCAATTTATAGTCGATGATGTTAAGAATCAGTTATTCGAAAACTGTGAGCGAGGAAAGATTCAAATTTCCACCTAAGCAGTATGCAACGAAGTATCAAAGACAGGGTATGTAAATATGTACTGCTCTCGGGAATGGTTCAGAAAGTTCGTATTCATAAGCTATTTGAAGTCACTACTCAGAGGATGGTTTGTACATGTATATTGCCTTGCATGAGTTTTATTTCCTGATACATCTCATCGTTGCCCTAAAAAACTTATTACAGACTCATATCAAAATTGGTTGTAAATAGAATACTTGTTGAGGCATGCAGGTTGTGATTACCATATTAATTCATTGACAAAATTGGGATGCGTTTAAAAGTACTTACACACAAGGATTGACATTGTGATGAATGTTGAGAGTACTAGTGCATTAGAGAAAATTTGAAATCCTTGATAAAATATCTGCAGTTTTGTGGTACTAAGGCAAGGAATTGGACTTTAAGGGTACAGGGATGATGATACTGACAATTTTTTAAACAATGCCAGGCAATTTCAAAGCACTCATTCAATTTCAAGTTGATGCTGGTACAGCAACTGTAGTAGGTATGCAACTTGTGCTTCTAAAACGTCCCAAAATGATGTTTTGCTTTGCATGAAGGAGTTTATTCAAAAGTACTTTGTAAATAAATTAAAAAGCCAAGACATAGGTCCCTACTATGGTATACAAAGTGCGTTATAGCAGCAATTAGGAACAATTGGGCCTAGTTGTACGGTACTTAAAAAATTGTACTCCAGTGGAAAGGCTGTTGGAATTTACAACTGGTGAAGCGCTTATGTGAGAACATAATTGGTGCTCTTGCAAAAGCCCACCTTGGCATTTCATTTTGTCACTCTCAGACATTTGATGGTGCAGGTAATATGGCTGGAAAACATGCTGGTTGTGCTGCGCTGATAACTAAAATATCATAAGAGCATTATACCACTACTGCTCCAGCCATGATCCCAATTTGGCATTATGCAAATGCTGTGAAATAAAAGAGATTCACCTTATGCTAGACAATTAGAAATCTTTCTCCAAATGAAGTCGAAGGCAATTAAAGATTTTGAATCACCAACAACCCAAATCAAGAAAACGTCATCTTTGAAAAGATGTGACATAATGCTTGTAAATCTTGAATAGTCAAATCAGAAAACCAAAGATCTAATGGCTGAGTGAATATGGAATAAAAACAGCTAATTAAAAATATCTTCCATGTATTATAGGTACATCAAGGGAGTCCATACCTGCACTTTCAGCCATTCCTGAACTAGCATTTTTCCATACACCTTATCAAATTCAGTGTCATCATTCCTTGTAGCAGTGATCTTAGACTTAACTGTGCAAACCATTTGATGACCTTCCAGGACATCAAGTGAAGAACCCTGCAGCATTGAGCTTATTCCTCTTAAGAAGTACCCAAAATAGTTTGGAAACAGGCTATGAAAGTGGAGTCAGTAATTCGTTTTATCAATCATAAGATTCAACTTTTGTTTTAACATCCCAATTAGGTTCTAGTGAACCTATTGCATCCAAGCAGGAAAGTAGTGGTTTATTAAGAAGATCAAAGTCAAGAAGGGTGGTACGCTTTTCAACCCATCTTGTCTCACAAAATAAACCAAACCTTGTGTCTTTGGTTGTAGAAGACCTATAGTGATTATCTGCCTTTTCCACAAACATTTCATCAAGAGATTGCCCTCCAAACTCACCCGTCACAATAATAGACAGAAATGCGTCCCCTACCATGTTACCAAATATTACAACTATCATTAAGCTACTGCTATTGACCTCTGTAACATCAAGTGGAGTAGAAAGAGCTAATTCCTCTTTGAGATTTATTTAAAATGCCAGTAGTATGGGAGGCGACAGATTTGATGCGTTAATGTTATGTACATGCATAGGCTAACAAGCAGAGCACCAGTTGACAAATTGAGGACTGCTGGTGTAGAGCTGTCTCTGTTGGCACTCCCTTGCCAAACAAGCACACCCACATACGTAGATGACCACACATGTCAAGGTAATGCGGGCAAGAGTGGGCGCTGTTGATGCTCAGAAGAAGTGGGAGACTAAGCCACCATTTAAAGGGGTCTTGTGCCTCACTTCACTTTATAATCTAAGCCCAGCGTTGGTAATGGGGCCATGCATGAGCTCGAGGAGCATAAATGGCACCGAGTCTGACCTTTGA
Source organism: Spongilla lacustris (assembly GCA_949361645.1). NCBI lineage: Eukaryota > Metazoa > Porifera > Demospongiae > Spongillida > Spongillidae > Spongilla > Spongilla lacustris. The sequence continues at coordinate 5,172,064 of OX442425.1, forward strand.
AGCCGCTTTAAAATAAAAAGAGTAGCCTGCTTGCTCAATTTTGGAAGACAAGGTACACAACTACATCCCTACAGATGACAATAATTGTGAACGTTCCTCCCCCCCCCCCCCCCCCCCCGTCCAATATATTGACCCCCCCCCAATAAGCTTTTGTTACATCTCCATCACCCACCCCATACTAGTATTTGTCTCTAAAATTCTAATTTCAGACACCCTACAATTCGATATGCTTTTTGATTCAATCGTGGATGTAAGCAATCTCTCAGATAGCTACATGTCACACTTTAATCAGAAACTTAACTATATTCATCCCACTCAACCTTGCAAACCATGCTGCACAAGTCATGAACACCACCTGGCAAAGCTCAAAATTAAAAAAAAAGCTGCCTCTTGTTTTAATATACAAGAGATCACTTTAAGTGCAGACCTCTGTAGTACGGACACCTCTTTAATAGCCAAAGTTAGGTCGGAACCAATGGTGTCGGCTTGATAGTGGTCCCATTGGTTATCGCATACATTCCAATATGAGGTACTTGTACATAATATTAAAGAGTGCAGAAGCAAATTATCACTATTAGGAAGAATTTTGCATCAGGAGTAACCAAATCGCTTTAAATTCAATTTCTAGATAGAGAGGTCCCTTAGCTATTGGATTGTAGTGTTCATGCCATCCGTTATGGAGATACAATTGAACAAATTATGTGTAAGTGCACATTTTCACGCTTGATTCGTGCCAATGATTTGGGCAAATCAAGGATTATTAACATTACATGGATTGGAAACCCGCACGTATAAAATTTTGTCACTATCCTGGTTTTGCCTCGTACCCCGACCAAGAGACAAAACTAAGCCTTCTTTAGCCTTTAAAGAGGTTTGTACTTGCTCTACTAAGCTTTTGTGTTTTTTTTTTTTTTAATGTACAGATATGTAACAACAGTGTCCTTTGTATAGTTTTTACCTTGTTTGCCACGATTGAAATCATTATTTGGCACGTGGCGCCTCTGTGTGCTGGCTAGTTTCCGTACCGATGGGCCAATTTTTATCGCTACAGCATTGCCTTGTAGCCCATGGAGGTTTATAGGCCGAGTTCGTCTCTCAGGTCTTAGAGGCATTGCGTTTTGGATGTAATAACCATTTTGTCGCGAAAAAGAGCTGGTTTTGTGGGCAGGCTTGTCGGGTCCAGCAAGGAATAAGCGATTCGTGACATTCTACACAGTCGTTTATAAGCCGAGATTATAAATTTGTAGGGCAGTAGCCTTTGTTTAGTGGTATATAGCATCCCTAGTGTATGCGCGTTTCTTTATCTTTAACGGGCACTTTATATAAAACTTAACAACTATAGATCGTGCCTAAGGTGAAAAAGAGTACAAATAAATCTCAGACAAAACTCTGGCGTTAGTGGCGTACACTGACTCCTGTGCGCCACTGTTGGTCTCATCAAGCTTTGGCATTCATGAATAATTCATGCGATACGAGGATAGCGACACAAATTTTTGCGGGTTTCCAATCCATGTAATGTTAACAATCCTTAGGCAAATTGCGTCCCGCTCGATGTATGGGGAGGCAGTGATCGTGAATCAAGCGGGAAAACATGCACATAGTTTGTTCAATTAACTGTATGTCTGTATCTTTGTAACGGATGACATAAAGACTAACAATCCAATAGCTAAGGGACCTCTGTATCTATAAACCGAATTTAAAGCGATTTGGTTACTCCTACCAAAAGTTATGGCAGGTTAAAAACCCGGTGGGGTATCAGACATTGCAACATTGGCACAGAGCTGAAGCAAGACCCCACAATGTATGGTAGGTGCAGTATGAAGCAAGACCCCACAATGTATGGTAGGTGCAGTATGAAGTGGTGAAATTGATAGCGTTAATCATTCGGAAGTTATGACTCAAACGCAAAGGATTTTTATAGCATTATATAAATACGATAGGAGTTTTCTGTCCCATATACAATGCATAATTATATATATATATATATATATTATCTCTGATTTTCACAACACTGATCAGTACAACTGAGTGTACACACCACACATTATCACTGATAGTGTGCAGTGGTTATCATGTTAACAAAATTACAGTACACAAAATACATACAGTAAGTGCACATAATAGTTTAATTAACATGATTGTGAAAGAAGCACGGTCCCACTGGCACAAGACATAGAGTAATGCAGTCACATTTGTCTAGACCTGCTCATTTACATGCAACACAAACATTTTTTAAAAAGAAAAAAAAAACGGGGGGGAAGAAAAAAATGCCGCACTACGATATCTTGTCATTGATCATCTGGTTTATAGGGAGAGGTAAGATAAAAATCTGATTTTGGGAGGTGGGACTGCTTTTGATAATGTTGCAGAAGTGCAGGAATTGTTTTGAAAGGTGTCCCTTGGGTCAATGAGTACAGTCCACGCTGCAAGGAAGAGGGAATGTAAGGGCACATAACATGAGCAAGTGTTCCCAGTGTACACTGTACCACAAGACGGTAAAAGCATACCAGTTGTACAATCATCTACGCAAAGTCTGAAAATGGAGTTGTACATGTGTAAAATGGGTACCACAACCACATAACCATAGGCAGTTTAGAGTGCTTAGGTAATAAGAGTCCAGTAGATGATTTCAGGGCCCCATGCCCTGGCAAGGCAGGATCTGAGGTACATGTAAATGCTGGGTACTCTTGGGATCAAGCAATGGCACCGCTGGATCTGCCCACTGCCCAGCCTGTGTTGTGAGCCACCAGCTATGGTAGCTCTTTGAACAAAAAGACTGCTGACTGGGTAGGGTAGGTCAGCTAAACTTGTTCCCACAACAAGTTAATGACGTCTACCAAACTTCTAGCTTAGGCATGCCTTATAGGACACAGGACCCTGCATTCTCCAGGCTCTACTGCTGATTTTAAAACGAATGATAAATGGTTACATGGTTGTGTACAGACTGGGTGCAAGGCTATACATGAGGCATGTGAATGCAGGTACATACATGTACACGTACAGTTCCTTATGAAGTGCAAGTGCACACAAGTTCTTTATCAACTTTATGACATGCATGTAATGTACCTCATCCTTGAAAAGCTTGTAGTGGCGGCATTTGTCGATGTGCCATACCGACAAAACCTTTTCTGTGCCAGCATGATTCCCTTCACGAATGAGATAAGTTCCATTGTAATTTTTGGATCTTAAAAGTCTAAAGCAAAATCAATGATATCAGCACATGTGAGATTGTAATGACATACATGTACACAATGTACGTACACCACACCATCCTAACATGCACACAACATAAGTACACCACACCATCCTAACATGCACACAATGTAAGTACACCACACCACACCATCCTAACATGCACACAACGTAAGTACACCACACCATCCTAACATTACCTGTCCACTTCATCTCGCTCCAGCTGGTGAAAGATACAACAGTCAGGCATTATCTCCTCTGGGGATGAGAAGAGAATGTAGTACGGATTTTCTGAGTCATCATGTTCTTCTCCGGTCATGTCACTGAAGTTACTGTCAACCTACATGTATGCAAGTACATGTATATTGTGTGTGTGTGTGTGTGTGTGTGTGTGTGTGTGTGTGTGTGTGTGTGTGTGTGTGTGTGTGTGTGTGTGTGTGTGTGTGTGTATGTGTGTGTGTGTGTGTGTGTGTGTGTGTGCGTGTGTGTGTGTGTATGTGTGTGTGTGTGAAAAGGAAATAAGACATTAAGGGACACATTTCCATTTCTGCAGCAGACCATATATCTTTGCAGTGAGATTACCTGTACAGTACAGCTGGGGTGCATGCCTGAATCAGCTTTTTAAATAACAATCACTAAGCACTTCATACATATCATGTGGCTACACTTAAGCGTGGTGGTTAATTAGAATCTCCTCAGCAATGTTGGTTAACGTTAGCCCTTGCAATAACTGATACCCCACAGCTCACTTTGTTGTAATGCTTCTCCCGATCCCCCCCCCCCCCCCCCCCATCCCGAACACCATGTATCATCGAGGTACAAGCCAGTAAACACGGTTTTCAATCATTCATTTAGGTTTTGTACAACTGTCCATATATACTTGGAATAGTTATTTAATGATGAGTACAAATGATCACACTTTTTAAAAGGCTATTTATTGGATGCATGGATATTTGCAAATGTTGAAATGCATTGTTTCTGAAGAGATCGAATCTCAACCATTTGGTACGAAATTATACATGTATGCACCCCCACGTGCACAACTGTTCAATCTGTCAAACATCTTACCTCATAGTCAGGTCTAGACTCAGGAAGGACAATCTCCTTATTGTCTCTCACGATCACCTAGGTAGGTACATGTACAAAATGTAAGACAATAAAGAACATCCCGACACATTTTGATTGTAGACTCTTGTACACCCAGCCCAAGTGGAAATTTATATACATACATATACATGTACATGTACTGCATAAAGGTCATCGATATGAAGTATATTTAGTAGGAATGCTATTAAAAAGGAACAGACCTTTTGTAGAACCCACCTACATGTAAAATTACGTTGGAGATTTTTAAAAATCTGTGTCCATATTGAATCCCACGAGTTGCCCCATCTTATAGTACAGTACATGCACACATAAGCCCCCATCTTATAGTACAGTACATGCACACATAAGCCCCCATCTTATAGTACAGTACATGCACACATAAGCCCCCATCTTATAGTACAGTACATGCACACATAAGCCCCCATCTTATAGTACAGTACATGCACACATAAGCCCCCATCTTATAGTACAGTACATGCACACATAAGCCCCCATCTTATAGTACAGTACATGCACACATAAGCCCCCATCTTATAGTACAGTACATGCACACATAAGCCCCCATCTTATAGTACAGTACATGCACACATAAGCCCCCATCTTATAGTACAGTACATGCACACCTAGGTTAGTCACAAAATATCACGCAAATATGAATACAATGTGAGCGCAAATTAAAGTTATCAGTATACACACCTTGTGGTTTGCAGGTGGACCAATTGGAAGTGAAACCTTTTTATGATCCATTTTTGCGCTGTTAGTGCATCAGGAGAGGGATAGGGATAGGGGAAGGGTGAGGGGGAGGGGGAGAGGGATAGGGGAAGGGGGAGGGGAAGTATCAAAGGATTGAGAGCATCTTGCACTCTTACGCTGGGGGTGGGGGAGCATTGTTCACGCCTTGCAGGTCGAGGTAAACATCACCAGGGCTGTCTTCCTCATCGTCTGGTATTAAAAATCACCCACGATAAATCAAATACACTCTAACATCTGCAGAACTGCACATACATGTACACGATACCAAGTAGTGGGCATTGTACGAGATATTGCACATACATGATACCAAGTAGTGGAGATATTGCCCACTACTTGGTATCATATCTCATACAATGCCCACTACTTGGTATCATGTATGTGCAATATCTCATACAATGCCCACTACTTGGTATTACGTATGTGCAATATTTCATACAATGCCCACTACTTGGTATCATGTATGTGCAATATTTCACACAATGCCCACTACTTGGTACCATGTATGTGCAATATCTCATACAATGCCCACTACTTGGTATCATGTATGTGCAATATTTCATACAATGCCCACTACTTGGTATCATGTATGTGCAATATCTCATACAATGCCCACTACTTGGTATTACGTATGTGCAATATTTCATACAATGCCCACTACTTGGTATCATGTATGTGCAATATCTCATACAATGCCCACTACTTGGTATCATGTATGTGCAATATCTCATACAATGCCCACTACTTATTATCATTATTGAATGCTAGCCCTTTGATAAGGAGCACTCACCTGGCATGCCCCACATTCCCACATTCATCGGTACACTGGCAGAAACAGACTGCGGTGGACGCTCTGGAACGCGAGGTTTTCCTGAGCAGCAAAAATACCAACACAGCAATATAATAAGACCTCCACAATAACATAAGACCCCCACAATAACATAAGACCCCCACAATAACATAAGACCCCCACAATAACATAAGACCTCCACAATAACATAAGACCCCCACAATAACATAAGACCCCCACAATAACATAAGACCCCCACAATAACATAAGACCTCCACAATAACATAAGACCCCCACAATAACATAAGACCTCCACAATAACATAAGACCCCCACAATAACATAAGACCTCCACAATAACATAAGACCCCCACAATAACATAAGACCTCCACAATAACATAAGACCCCCGCAATAACATAAGACCTCCACAATAACATAAGACCCCCACAATAACATAAGACCCCCACAATAACATAAGACCCCCACAATAACATAAGACCTCCACAATAACATAAGATCCCCACAATAACATAAGACCCCCACAATAACATAAGACCCCCACAATAACATAAGAACCCCACAATAACACATGACCCCCACAATAACACAAGACCCCCACAATAACACAAGACCCCCACAATAACACAAGACCCCCACAATATCACAAGACCCCCAAAGGTAAGAAAATCCTTATAGGCATTAATTATTAGAAAACCTTGCATCAAAAAGGAGCCAAGTGGTGAGGCATGTGTCACCATTGTAGTGCAAAAAAAATAAAGGCAGCCAGCCATACTGCTCTAAAACATTGGTCAAATGGTAATTAAAAAGATATCTGTTTTTATCATGTAGTACAAAGCCAGTGCTCAATTGAGCAGTTCACACATTGTACAATGTACAAGTGACTTATGATTATGAATTTGAATGCTACTAATTTCCCAAACACTAACCATCTGCGGTGGTGGTTTGCGACCGTAACAGATGGAGAGAATCGTTGCCTCTAATATGGACAAGATTGCATCATCATAACACACCAGTTCCCCTCCCAATGTTCATCTGACCCACACGTACCTGTGTGCAGGTTGTCTGTCACCACCACCATCAGCATCATCAATCCCATTCTTAATAAGATCGACGTAGATCCTGCAAGTACAGACAAGCATTGCATCATGTCATTGTACAAGTTTGATCACAGCAGCACTTGACCTAGCCTCCCTATGGAAGGTGACCTAGCCTCCCTATGAAAGGTGACCTAGCCTCCCTATGGAAGGTGACCTAGCCTCCCTATGAAAGGTGACCTAGCCTCCCTATGGAAGGTGACCTAGCCTCCCTATGAAAGGTGGCCTAGCCTCCTTATGGAAGGTGGCCTAGCCTCCCTATGGAAGGTGGCCTAGCCTCCCTATGAAAGGTGACCTACATGTAGCCTCCCTATGGAAGGTGACCTAGCCTCCCTATGGAAGGTGACCTAGCCTCCCTATGGAAGGTGACCTAGCCTCCCTATGGAAGGTGACCTAGCCTCCCTATGGAAGGTGACCTAGCCTCCCTATGGAAGGTGACCTAGCCTCCCTATGGAAGGTGACCTAGCCTCCCTATGGAAGGTGACCTAGCCTCCCTATGGAAGGTGACCTAGCCTCCCTATGGAAGGTGACCTAGCCTCCCTATGGAAGGTGACCTAGCCTCCCTATGGAAGGTGGCCTAGCCTCCCTATGGAAGGTGACCTAGCCTCCCTATGGAAGGTGGCCTAGCCTCCCTATGGAAGGTGACCTAGCCTCCCTATGGAAGGTGACCTAGCCTCCCTATGAAAGGTGGCCTAGCCTCCCTATGGAAGGTGACCTAGCCTCCCTATGGAAGGTGGCCTAGCCTCCCTAGGTTACAATGTACATGTACAGAAACATATAAATAGTAAGTCACTTTTCTCCTTAACCTGACGTACTCCCTGAATAATGTTAAGGTGAAAAGTGACTTACTATTTACTCCCCTATGTAACACACTTGCGTGTACATGTACCTAGAATTCTAACCTTGTGGGTGGGTTAGAAACCATTCTATCGGTGCACTGTATGGTACCAAAATTGCATTTTAGAGAGAGTAAACATGTATACCAAAGTTGACATTTTAGGGTTGTGAAGATGTGTTGTATGGTTTTTGCGGGACACTGTCCCATATATAAGGTACACTTATTACACTATTACATGTAGCATCATTTTAAACTGCTGACTCCGTTTTTTTAATTTTTTTTTTTAATGAAAGCAAAACAAGCTAGCTTTAATATTGAAATACAAACTAACTATACATGTAAAAAAAAGTCTTCCACTGCACCCTGGCCCATAGAATCCATAACAGAAGCGGCATTTCCTCATTGTACCTCAACTGATAGTCTTTGTAGCAAATAAGTGTATGCATTGCACTCTCCTGATGTCTGTTTAAGGCGTTTGGTTTTTACATGTATACACTAAGCAGCTGCTATTCATAATCCGCCATGGGTGTGGTTTATATGAATACAAGTACATGTACCTGTATACATGTATTGTTGAACCCAACAAATCAGAGGTGGGCGACTAGCACATGTGGCAGCTTAGCATGTACATGTACAAATACTACATGTATTGTTTTATTTAATTCTACTGTCACCACAACAATACAGTGTAGACATACAGAAAATCTTATTTATGTACCCAACCATACCACTCAACCCCCACACACCCACCATCACTGACTCAACCCCCACACACCCACCATCACTGCACTCAACCCCCACAAACCCACCATCACTGCACTCAACCCCCACACATCCACCATCACTGCACTCAACCCCCACACACCCACCATCACTGCACTCAACCCCCACACACCCACCATCACTGCACTCAACCCCCCCACACCCCCCATCATCATGACCCATACATGTACTCTCATACCCATTGCTACGCTCCTCATTCATACCCCTTGCTAGGCTCCTCATCATCATGACCCATACCCTCATACCCTTTGCTAGGCTCCTCATCATCATGACACATACCCTCATACCCCTTGCTAGGCTCCTCATCATCATGACACATACCCTCATACCCCTTGCTAGGCTCCTCATCATCATGACACATACCCTCATACCCCTTGCTAGGCTCCTCATCATCATGACCCATACCCTCATACCCTTTGCTAGGCTCCTCATCATCATGACCCATACCCTCATACCCCTTGCCAGGCTCCTCATCATCACTGTTGTCAGGAGGCTCATCGTAGATGCGCTGTGTGTTGTCTTCCTCCTCGCTGCTTGCACCATCACCACCAATGGTCGGGGGTGACAGACGATCGCTAGGGCCTGCAACACTACAAGCAGAGGAATGTGTGTGATACCTGCATGTGCAAGTGTACTGTGTACATGTGCATGTGCATGTGCAAGTGTACTGTGTACATGTACATGCACATGTGCAAGTGTATCATATACATGTACATGTGATACAGGATACCTACAAGTGCACAC
>OX442425.1:5186383-5316383 GCA_949361645.1 Spongilla lacustris
TGAGCTGACTTTCTGCATCTCCTTTGTAGGATCCTCTGTCTGGAATTATACCAAGGTCCCTGCATCAACTGTTTGAGCAACTTGAAGCACAGGTGTGTGATGGTCTAACATTTTACAAACCATAAACATTACATTTGAATACATAGTAGATCAGCATCACATCTTATCTCGTCATATGTTGCTACTAACTGCATTGCTGTGCTTGTTCTTGATGCAGGATGTGCAGGAGTATTCAGTTCGCGTGTCATTTTTGGAACTTTACAATGAAGAGTTGTTTGATTTGCTTAGCCCGGTAGACAATACCTCCAGGTTGAGAATATTTGAAGACTCTACGAGGAAGGTACATTGTGCAATCATAAATTTGCTAGGGTTAAAGTAGCTGATATACAAGTAAGGTTGTTGACACCATATTATATATATTATTGTATGGAAATTGATAATGGCATCAAATATATACTAGTAGTTACAAATCCATTTTCACATTCACTTCATTCGCTGCCTTGTGTACTTCACAGCGGCTCTATTATGTGTGTACACGTGTGTGTATGTGTGTGTGCGTGTGTGTGTGTGTGTGTATGTGTGTGCATGTGTGTGTGATGTTTAAACTTGGACCATGCTCCCTTCAATTCAACTTTGTAGTTGTATGCCCAGCTTTTATCTCAGTTTGGAATCCATTGTGTTTTAACTTAAAATAATTAATACTTCTAGGGTTCAGTTATCATTCAAGGTCTTGAAGAGATAGCAGTTCATGACAAAAATGAAGTGTACTCAATTCTGGAACAAGGCAGAGCTCGGAGACAGACAGCTGCAACCCTTTTGAATTCCCAGTCATCGCGCTCTCATTCAGTGTTTTGTGCCACTGTTCATATCAAGGAAAGCAGTATGGATGGTGAAGATCTGCTGAAGACTGGGAAGCTTAACTTGGTTAGATAGATATCTCGTAGCAGCATTCACTTCATTTTGTCGTGGCGTACATGTATGTAGGTGGACCTTGCTGGAAGTGAAAATATAGGCCGTTCTGGGGCAGTAGACAAGAGGGCCCGTGAAGCTGGGAACATCAACCAAAGTTTGCTCACGCTTGGTCGGGTCATCACTGCACTAGTGGAAAGGAGACCTCACATTCCGTATAGGTACATTTAGATTGCACATGTGCATGACTGACAGTTACGACTAGCCTTTTACCCATAGGGAGAGCAAACTGACACGCATATTGCAAGATTCTCTTGGAGGGCGCACCAAGACCTGTATCATAGCAACCATCAGCCCTGCTCAGTGCAATTTGGAAGAGACTCTCAGCACACTAGACTATGCGCACAGAGCTAAAAACATCACAAATAGGCCTGAAGTCAATCAAAAGCTCAGCAAGAAAGCTCTCATAAAGGTACGCTACTTTTAAATAAAAAGAAGTAATAGTATGAATCCGGTTACAGGAGTATATCGATGAAATCGATAAACTTAAGAAAGACTTGTATGCTGCAAGAGAGAAAAATGGAATTTATCTTTCTTCTGAGAATTACAGGTAAGATGTTGTTTCAGTATCTAGAATGAAATATGTATGACAGCCATATCTTTCAGTGCAATGGAGAGCTTGATTAAAAGTCAGCGAGAGGCAGTTAATGATCTTGAAGCCAGGATTCAAGCTAATATGGATGAGATCACCAAGGTTAGGAGCGCCAATACCTAACACTTCACCTCACATTCATGACCCACAGCTGAACAAGATGTTTGAAAACACTAGTGAAGAATTAAAGCAAACCAATCAGCAGCTCGAGGAAACCAATCTTGCACTGAGCACTACTCAGACCAAACTTACACAGTCACAGCAGAACTTGAGGAAGACCAAATTGGAGAAGCAGCAAAAGGAGTTCCTTATTCAGCAGCATGTAAAGACTGAGCAAATCCTCCTTGATGAAGCTGGAAAGGTACATGTCAGCACAACATACATAACTATTGCTTGAAATCACATTGCTATGCGTATTTACATAAGTACTTGTGTATATGATCAGGTGCTGAGCACAATGGACGATTGCGTTGGGGATGTGAAGGGCTTGCATTCCAAGCTAGAGAGAAAAACGAATGTAGAAGTGGCCAATCAGGAGGCAGTTGCAAGATTTCAGCAGGTATGCTATGCATCATTGGTGGGCACACAGGTGAATGATGCACCAATGGCAACTACCCTTTGCATAAGTTGATATAGATTTTCTTGAGATCCAAATAACTTGCAACCCACATGTACATGAGATGGGGGGGGGGGGCTAGGTGAATGGGGCAACATAGTTCTGGTTTCTCTACACGCAAATCAATACACATGTACATGTACATGCATGTATATGTCAATAGTAACCAATTGCATCATAGCTAGATCAAAGCCTTTCATTGTTGTGTGAAATGGATAGCAGCAACTTATGGTGTTGTGAGAATTGTTGCTACTTCATGTACATGTAACTATTGTATTATAGTTTGAAAGAAAATTTTACCACAAAGTTTCATCTATTTATAAATGCGTGGATAGTCTGTCTGTCTGTCTGTGTTCGTTTTTTGAGCATTTGGTTGGGCCGTTTTCAACAAAAGTGGTCTCTTTCGACTTATTTCTATGATGTGCAGACAGTGATGGGCTTACAGTGTGTAGCATGATACTTGATCTTAAAATTTTTGCAGCAATTCTCTTGATTTTCATAACCGGGACGTTTGAGATATCCAAATTTTGAAAACGGACTAAGCTTTACTAGCCATCTAGCAATAAGGGCAATTGGAAAAGAAATGTGTCATGTTAATTTTGGGCCCGCACTCGTAAATTTTCTATTATTGGTCCAAATACACAGTTTTTAGCTGATTTCTCCGCTGTTTCGCAACAAATTGTGCTGATCGTTGGTACATAACTGCAGTGTTGCACCTTGCACCTAACCTTGCAGTCCGATTTCAAACCCGGGGCATGGTTCGAGTTCTGCTTGCCTAAAAAGGCCAATTTGAGGGTTAAAAGTGTTAGGTTAAGATTTTCTTTAGGCGTGTTTTATCCTGCATACAAGTGAGCTTGTAGGTACTCAAATGGTACCTGTATCCGAATCAGGTCTAGTTGTAGCATTATAAATCATTTTTACCCTCCAATATATGCTTAAAGTCGGAAGGTTGAAAAACTGTGGACATCTTGAAATGAATATCATTTTAAAATGACATCATTGGTAAACATGACTGAAAGTGGGTGTGCTGATCAGAGCAAAAACGGTTCTTTTCAGAACCAAGAAGAGCAAGCTTCTACCAGTGGGGTGCCGCGACATAGGAGAAAGCAGTCACCACTAATTTGGGAGCCGCTGATGCAGAAAAAAGGGCTGGAGTAGCAATAAAGAGAGTGCAGCACGCACAAGCCATCAGCTAGATTTTTTAAAATTAGCCCAATCCCGGTGAACATCTTGCCGACTTTCGTTTGGGTATCGTTTGGCGATATATATATATATCTAGGCCTATATATACTCCTTTGGAAAGATCCATGCAGGTAGTACACGCACAGTGCTAGCTTTCTATGGATGAAGGCCTTGAGCTCCTTTGATGCATTGCTGCTGCTGATCGCCGAGATGTGATGGCTTGTGCGTGCTGCAATCGCTTTATTGCTACTCCAGCCCTTTTTTCTGCATCAGCGGCTCCCAAATTAGTGGTGACTGCTTTCTCCTATGTCGTGGCACCCCACTGGTAGAAGCTTGCTCTTCTTGGCTCTGAAAAGAACCGTTTTTGCTCTGATCAGCACACCCACTTTCAGTCATGTTTACCAATGATGTCATTTTAAAATGATATTCGTTTCAAGATGTCCACAGTTTTTCAACCTTCCGACTTGAAGCATATATTGGAGGGTAAAAATGATTTATAATGCTACAACTAGACCTGATTCGGGTACAGGTACCATTTGAGTACCTACAAGCTCACTTGTATGCAGGATAAAACACGCCTAAAGAAAATCCCAACCTAACACTTTTAACCCTCAAATTGGCCTTTGTAGGCAAGCAGAACTCGAACCATGTCCCGGGTTCGAAATCGGACTGTGCAGTTAGGTGCAAGGTGCAACACTGCAGTTATGTACCAACTATCAGCACGATCTGTTTCAAAACAGCGGAGAAATCAGCTAAAAACTGTGTGTTTGGACAATAAAAAAGTGAGGGCCCAAAAATAACATGACACATTTCGTTTTCAAATTTAAGATCACGTTACGCATTGTACTTTTTATTTTACATCTTTCTCTCTCAATGTTTCTATTCCTGCTGTAAATATCGTACTAAATGTGTAATAACCGGTTGTCCCATTGCTATGTGACTCAGAATGTTGTTTTTAAAGAAATATTGTGGCTGTATTTTTATAAGTTCATTCATGGTCATGCAGAGCTGCAACGGGGGGGGGGGGGGGGGGCAATGCTTTCCCTGCAGCTCCATTGAAAGGTGCCAAAGACCACTTAGGGTAAAACACTTAGCTTTCCCTGCAGCTCCATTGAAAGGTGCCAAAGACCACTTAGGGTAAAACACTTCCCCCCCCTGCATAATCAGAAGTGCCACCACTGCCAAAAAAAAAAAAAAAATTGCCACCATGCCACTGGCCATCAGTATAGGCAAGTGTATGTAATATAGTTATTGTTATTTCTGAGAATGCCGAACATGGGAAAAGTGTAATTACATGTAGTTGTCGGTGTTGAAAGCTTTCATGCTTTGCACAGAAGGGCCTTCCCCCTTGTGTGTATTGTACAACTCTCTTCCTTAAAATCCTCACTCAGCCACTTAAAGACACCACACCTGCAGATACATGTATAATATCACTAAAGCCCCCCCCACACACACATACACACACACTTTATAATCCTTCCCTAATACTAACTTTATTAACTAAGTTTCACAGCTTGTGAAGCCTACATTTTAATGAGAGGATCCGTTAGAGAAAGAAAATTGGACATCTTTGGAATGTACACATGATTAGAGAATTTCTCTTGCAGGGATTTACCTCTGAGATGCAGACAATGAGAAGTAGCCTTAACTCCTTCTGCAACTCAGAAGAAGGCTTTTTTACTGCATTCTCTAATGAAATAGGTGCGTTGTGTGTGACCATTGCAGTTTTTGTGTACTTCAACCCATTATCTTTTGGAATCAGACAAGTGGACAGAAATTCAAGTTGGTTCCATCCGTTCAATCCAACAAGAAATGGCTGTCGTGTTATCTCAAGTAGCACAATTCTGTGGCACCCAAAGTGCATCAATAGAGGTAAGCGTGCATACCTCATCTTATGCACTAACTGGATTTATTACTGGTTTGTTTGGTAGGAAAGCTGTAATACTTACAGTAAGGAGTTGCTTGATGCCCAAACAGCAGCAACCATTTTCAAAGTGTGTGGTCTTCTTTATCAGTACAGTGTACACTAGATGTGATGTCCTTTTTTTTTTCTTTCCATTAAGAATGAGTTTCAACAAAAGAACAACCATATTCTTGAGGACACCATTCTACCACTAATTCAGCAGCTCAGTGACCATGTGGTTCAACATGAAGCATCACTGCTTGAAAGCACAAAACAACTGCGAGTTGCTGTATGTGTCAACCACTCGAATTGCTCTTGCACCTTAATTACATTGTATATTTATTGTTTATCTTTCAAGGCTCAGAAATGTGAGCAGTTAGTGAAACAGCACACCAGTGAGCAAAGAAGGAATCTTGAGGTGGTGTCTACTGCATTGCATAACGAGAAAAGCAGACAAGTGGGTACACAGGGTACTGTGTGCATGCAAGTGAAACTTCTATTTCTTTCTAGGCATCAGCCGCACAGACACACAAGGATCGCCTCACACTTGCATCTGAACAGCAGAAAGCTTTGACACAGGTAATTGTACTGTATTTTTGCAAAAGCCATTAGTGCTGATCTTTGTACAAATGTATCTGAAATAGAAACTTCATGCCTCGATACTATCCAGTGTTGAAAGTCTGCTTCAGAACGCTTTGGCACAACAGAGTGACCAACTTGATAGTGAAGTGTGCAAAGTAAGAACAAACATCTTCCTTAGCACATGTCCTAATTCTGGCATTCATTTTAGCTTGCTGCTGACTTCGAGAATTCATCACAAGCTGGCCATGCTCAGCTGGACTCAGTTCAAATGTAGGCAGCAGATGTTGCTTAGTCTTTATTCTCAATTGCTTTTTTCCCCTCTTTACAGGTCAGTGCAGGAGATTGACAGCAGTGCATGCTCATTTGAACAAGCCTCAGCAAGTGCACATAATGATACCCTCGGAATACTGGGCATTCTTCAAGCAGAGGTATACATAGTAAATAACATTTATTTTACACTTTGCTACAATAAATTAGTGCTACAAAATAGGAAGATGATAGCATTTATTGTTGAGAAGATAGTTGGATAATTTGTTTTGTGTATGTGTATGCACAAGGCTTTCTTTATGTGCTTGCTACATATGTAGAATGACAGAGCAATTTCTAATGAAAAGCAGTGCATCGGAAGGCTTCAAAGTGATATTTCAGATGGTGTTTCTGTTCTGAATAAGGTTTGGTGCTACTACATGTGCACATTTATGCCTGCTTCTTTACTGTATGGATGGTACACAACAGATGGTAGAGGCACAGACTGCACATATGAACACAAGAGCATCTACCTTGTTGGCTAACATGAGAAGTGATTCAGTTTCACTCTGTGACAAGCTCAGGGTAAGGTAGAGTAATTTGGTTGTTACTTTGCTATATAGCGTCATTCATTTCAGGAGCACGACTCATCGGCCAGCTCTCATGGTAGCAGTATTCAGAGTTCTCTGGACTCATTCTGTCATGCTGGAATTCATGACCCTGCTGCACAATGGAAACACTGTATTAGAGCTCAGAGTGACTGCACTGAGGAGTTTGCTGCATCTCATGCCAGTCTCATAGACAACGCACAAGGTGGTGTAACAAGGCTTGCTCACCAAGAATTTCTACATGATGTGCCAACAGGTGAAGGAACACTGGGTCCATTTTGTTGCACACACTCACTTTGTTGGGTGATTGTAGGGACAACGCCTCAGCGACGGGATTTTGTGTACTCAAGACAATTCACAAGGACTAAGCCTCACTCGGAATTGTTGGAACAATGTGATATAAAAGAAAGTGACACAGAGGTAAACTGTTAGGGATGCCATATATGGTACTGTACTGGGTTGTGACTGTTCCTTTAACACCTGATCCATGAAATTCGAATACTTTTTTTTTGTCAAACCCCGTACTTTCTAAAAATTAGTTGGAAGGTCCCCATTTATCTGGAAAAGCATCTTTTAGATAGTTTAACTTATCGCCTCATTTGGCATTGTTGTCTGCCACAAAGCATTGCGGAGGACATTTTAATCTGGGCAATTAAGAGCCACTATTGGTACGCTTGTAAATGTCACTTGGAATGACTAGGAGGCCACAATGGATACTGTGTTGGCAGGTACATGTAGCTTAGTTCTTGTACAGAACTCACTTGCACTTGTTTACCTCGTTCGAGGGATTGCGTACATAATTGTAGTTGATTTATGCGTGGGTACGAGATAATCAATAGTCCGATAAGAACCAACAACAAGATAAAAGAAGGTGGTGTATTGGGCTCATGTGCTGCATATTTAATTTGTTACATCAATAGCAACTACATAGTGATGTACGTGTGTAACTGAGACCTGCTTGACATCAAATAACGCTTATGTGATGGCCAAATATTAGGCTTTTGGGCCTGTGTACAACCAATATTAGGTCCTGAGTTGAGATCGAAAGAAGTTGTAGTGTCTGTTTCGACACTAGCATGATAGGTTACTGCCAGAATTTTTTCAAGTGCTACCTATCTGATCCATTTGAGCATGCCTATACTGTTTTAAAACTCAGAAACCTTGTCAGAAAAAGTGTCCCATTTACTGTAACAGTCTTAACAAATGTAGGTCCTCAGTGGAAGTAGTTACTAGTCTGGCATAGCTCCAAACATCATCTATGGAGTTGAACTACTTCATGCACTGGTGTTTGTGGCATTTAGTACTGTTCCAACTAATTTCCCAAAAAAAGTGAGTTTGACAAAATAAGCCAAAAAAAGCCAAAAAAGTATTCCTCCATAATAAGATCACATTTTTCTCCTTCCACTACTGACTTTTAAGGTGTGTGGTTTTTAATGGTTTTGAGTGTGTTATTATATACTTAGTATAATCTTTAATACTTTAAATGATTCAATTTTCATGGACGCGGTAAAGATTTAATGAATTGTTGCATAATTCAGATCATATTGTGAGTGCACGTACATCTGCTTTGCAAGTACATACATAGTATTTTTATTCATCAATTACAAGCACAATGCTGCTGTTCTAAATTGTGCTAGATAATAGGCTGACATGTTCATTTCTGTGATAATGTTGTCATGTTGCTCTTGCTACTACTAGGACAATCCTGTGCTGGCATTAAGCTTTGAGTCAACAGTAAGTTTAAAATATCTGTTGTTTGCTAACCTTACTTTCATATTATCATCCACTATTAGACTAACCAGTCAGTAACAAGCACAGATGATGAATTCGGGAAAGAAAATGATTGTTATGTCCCTGTTCCAAAGATAGAGAAGAAGGAAAAATGTGTCAGAAACAAACGTCAACAGCCACAGCCACTTGGTGTTATCAATAAGTAACTGCCATATATTCTTTAACTCTTTTATGTTGTTTGTAGTTTTATGTTTAGTTTTTCAGGGCTGCAATTATATGGTCACCATCGCTTTGCACATCAGCTTAGTGCAGTGTTAATATTTTTGAATGTGAATACTTTTCTGTGCAGAAGTAAAAAAAAGTGTTACAACACATACATAATACGCTTCACTGTATTTAGAGTTTGGCCCTATTAGACCCCTTGCCGCGTAATCCTAATATGAAGGTTCAAAACATTTCTAGGTATGGAGAAATCACCTCAATTCGAGTCATTTACGAACGTTGATGTGCCTTAGTAAATTTTTCTGACAAACAGTATGCAGCCAGTGCACTTATAAAGCTTTGCAGGTAATATATCATTACTTCTTCCATTTCTTTTTAACTATCAAAGATGAAAAAGTTATAATTATAGGATTGAAAAAATAGTGATGTACATGTAGAAAGGTTTACTTGCGTTTTGCAGAATCAGACAAACAGGAAATGGCTTGCTTTGGTTTTCTCATTAATAATTGTACATTTTTAAGATGTTTTGTGCCTAATATTGTGTAGAGGTTGAACTAACATTTGACCAAAAAACCCTTCCTCACGTTTGACAAAATAGATCCCAAAACCACAAGAACTTCATAAATAATGTCAAGATTACTGACTGTTTATCAAACCACATCCAATAAAACCAAACATGTAAGCATGGAAAGTGGCATATACAAAGTCCTAGGAAGCTTAGTACCTACTTCTGCTGACCTTACATTTATTCGAAGTCAAAAGGGTAAGCATTCTGTATAATAAGCAAGAGAGTTGGTGGTATAATATAGGATAAAGTAAAAAGGGAACTATATGTTAGAATGATAATGAAAGCATCTTAGACTATTTAGGACAATACATGCTGATGGTTATGTTGCTAAATGTATAGGCTTACATTTTTCCTTTCAAACAACTTGTTTCCTTGCTCTTTGCACCTTCAAATCCTATGCACCGCCAATTTTCTTTCTTTAAAATATTACTAATACTAATTAAAATGATCATAATAAACAATACAAAACGTAAATTTATATACACACCTGAATAATTCAGTTTACTACTTTACTCATTTCATTACTTTGTATTCTACAATATGCACGAAATGCTGCAAACTTATAGTTGCCTAGCAACATTATGTTTTATGGTTGTTCCTTTTATGGTAATGCAGCTGACACTTTGCAGCTGCATACTACTGGGGGGGGGGGGGGGGGGGGGGGGGGGTAGGGGGGAATGTTAAAATACATAATGTGCCATTTTGGAATGCAGCAAAATAATAGGACCAAAGTTCACACTACATCGATTATACCATACTCTGGGCAGCATGCAGGCTGTTGTTGTGGGTGTGTCTCTGAATTGATATTCTCTCTTAAAAGTTTTCTTTCACATGATAGCTCGTTAACATCTGTTTTTTCTCATAATTAGTTAGCTCGGATTTAAACCACAGAATGCTATCACCATGTGAACATATAATTAATGGGACAGTTTCCGCGAAAATGTCACCCTTTTATAACATTATAATGTTGTAAAAATGCTTCATGTTTGAATCGCTATATCTACCGAACGCTAAACGCTATCGACTTCCTATTTTCAGCAGTTCATACTACACCATTTCTCTACGACAAATTACATTTTGGAGTCTTGCTCTTGCTCCACGCCAGTATTGCAACGTTCGATACCCGACCGGGTTCAAACCCGCTATAACTTTAGGTAGGAGTAATCAAATCGCTTCAAATTCGGGTTGTAGGTACAGAGGTCTTATACCTATCGATTTGTACTGTTCGTTAATTTTTATGCCATCCGTTACGGTGATACAGTTGAACAAACTACGTGCACCTTTTCGCGCTCGATTCGCGCCAATGATATAACAACCGCCTCCCCATACACTGAGCGGGACGCGATTTGCCAAAATCTTTGGCGCGAATCGAGCGGGAAAAGTGGACGCACTTTGTTCAACTGTATCTCCGTAACGGATAGCATAAAAATTAACGAACAGTACAAATCGATAGATATAGGACCTCTGTACCTACAAACCGAATTTGAAGCGATTTGATTACTCCTACCTAAAGATATGGCGGGTTTGAACCCAGTGGGGTATCGAACGTTGCAATACTGGCATGGAGCAAGTGCAAGACTCCAAAATATTATTTCTCGTAGAGAAATGGAGTAGTATGAACTGTTGAAAATAGGAAATCGATAGCATTTAGCGTTCGGAAGATATATCGATTCAAACATGAAGCAGTTTTATAACATTATAATGTTATACATTTTCGCGGAAACTGTCCCTAATATTTACAACATAAACATGTATTATCTTATAACCTACACTTATAGTCATTATAAAAATGAAGCCGACCTAGCCAGTAAAGCCCTAGCATTGGCCCTGACCAGGGTAATGCTCAATCTTCCATATAGCCCTGACACTGCTGAAGACTTGGGACAGCCAGTTCGAGTGGCTATTCATGTGGCGAGTCTGTCAAGACACCTGCCCGCTTCTTCTCCCCAGCAACCATACGTCTCCACTGTTAAAGGAATACAAACCCAGCCCAAGCGGTTGCATTTTTCATCATTGGCTGCATGCTTGCGGAGTTCAGCAGCCGACGCAGTGGACCCAGCCATCACACTCGCTTCGTTCAAAGTGGAAGGGTTTAGCGGTGATGTAATGGTGAAGTCCAAAGCTGCTGGTTTGCCAAATTCCCAATTATGTACCAGGATATCTGCGGGGCAAGTACGGCTTCCCTCTACGTCTAGGCCACTGCCTGCCTCGATTTGACCTGCAATACAGGCCAGCTTACACGATTCAGGGGCTGATCCAGAGAGGGTGGATAGGGTGGCTAGCCACCCCTCCCCCCCCCCCCCCCCTCCTCAAATAATTATTTATCAACACTAAAATACTGATTGAGAACTATCAGTAATTTCTGTTTGAGGGCTAATAGCTTTTCTGTTCAGCAGCTTCCATTTAGGGGGTGAAAAAAAGATGATGACGCTTTGTTTGTTTTTTTGTGTGATCAGATGTTTATTTTGATACATGCATAATAATTGTGACTAGTACATAGCACAAAAGAAAAATAAATGTAAGCATATAGTTGCCAGTGCACATCTTTAAACTGCATGATAATACTAAGTTACCAAATATATCAATCATTTACACAAAAACATCATATGAAAGTTGTGATTTATTCATACAACACTGATTCACTATACAACTTTCTATGGTGCATTTGTGTGAATGATTGATACTCCAAAATAAGGAAAACTTCAAAATTCAATCTAAAATTCTTTGCATTGCTTGGTGCCCGCCATGCATTTAGTTTCTGTCTCAAAGCAAAAAGAGTAGTTTAGGTGCTTTTGTGTACTCACCATAGCTAAATCCTACAGGATTTGTGAATTGACAGCCACAGTATTGATACCTTCTTGAGACATCCTTTATGTTAGAGCCATTTATAATCTTGAAGCCAACATCTCTGAAATTTAGCCTGTTTCCTTTTCCTTACTCCAGCAACACTAAATCATACAGTATACAGTATTTTAAAATTAAAAACAGCATCTGCAAGCCTGTCTTGCTCATGCAGATATCAGTACTGATATCTTTCATTATCATTTCATGTTCTTGACTGTCAGATTGCATCTTGTACAGACATCCTGAGCAGGATCCTATTCCTCTGACTGCTCCTCATGTCTGCATGATCAGTGTTAGGAAGTTCAGCCGAGGAGGTTTTACACCCGTCATTTAGATGCTGATTGAGATATACATGTATACTGCTTCAAGATCAGCTGGATCTGCATCGGCATTATCATCCATAGATTCGGACTCGTAGGATACACAAGTAACTGGTAGGCCAGATACTGATCGCTGTGATCAGGACCTTTGAGTATTTCACTTTCCGAGTTGAACTTGAAAAAGTCCAATAAGGACTTGCACTTCAACATCTTTGACGGAAAGCAGGCAAAATGAACTCAGTGAAAAATCTGATACGATGAGTGCACCTGTCCTAAAGAAAACACTTTTTCATGCATAAGATATCTACCACCAGTAAAAAAACTTCCGCGCTTCACGCGGGAGGGGGCACATCCCCCTCCTGCACCCACCCCCTTTTACCACCCCGGGTCCAGCCACCCCCCCTCCTAAATTCCTGGATCAGCGCCTGCGATTCCCAGAAGGTGTCCTGCAAAGAATTGTGCCTGATAATTGAGTCGCCTCCACCTTTACAAGTAAGAGCGTGGTGACCCATGGGGTCAAGGGCGTGTGAAGGACAGAATGAACAGCTGGAGTCTTGAGAGGTGTCCATTCCAAGCCACCATTTTAATGCCACCTGAAATTCAGGAGACTCTAGGTGTAAGTTCTGCTGGGGATTTGGCATTAACGAAAGCCAAGCTGAGGCATGGGGAGAGGACACTGAGAGGAGCCGAGCATGGTTAGCCGGTGATGAAGAATGGTCAAAGAGAACCTTGAGCTGATGGTCTTCAATCTTAGATGACAAGTGCCTTTGGCGGGGAGGAGCATCAAGAATATCCTGTAAACAAATAGCCTCAGTGTCTGCAATGAAGGCATTAAACTCATCGATGGACTGCTCCAAGTGGTGGTTCTCTCCAATGGCAATACCAGAATGGCCAATGGAAGCAATGAAACATGCACTTGAATGGTGAAGGAGACTGCGTAGACCCAGGCCTCCCCTGCTAGGGCTCAACTGAGCCTGCTGCCAAGCAACATCGGAGACGTCTACGCTAGTGCACTCGGTAAAACACCGGCGGATGTCCAAGTCAAAAATGCCTAGCACTGCAGCAACTAAGGAGGGTGGTGCTGATCTGGCCATGTGTAACATTTTACAGAAGCTGCCACAGAAGCGAAGCAACAGATAAGCAACCTGTGGGTCTTTGGATCTAACCTGCTGCAGCCTTGAAAGCAGAGCACGTGCCTTGGCACGCTGATTTGCAACAAATTTAGCACAAAAAATGATATCTCCGATGGGAGCCCGGAGGACCTCCAGGTTTGGTGTATTGGACCGTTTCATGCCTTGTGGGAAGGAATTCATATTTCCCTTGGAAAAACCTCGCATTTTCGAGTCATTGAGGAAAAGACCTAAATGAGGACCTAGCTCTTTTAGAATGGCGATCACCCTGGCAACAGCCTTCTCTGAACCTGCTACAACCCCATCATCCATGTACCATTTGTGGTACAACAGGTGAGACGACTCTTCATCTGTGGCTATAGTGGCTACCAGCTTCTGCAGAACTAAGCAAAAGAAGAGAGGCCCCAGAGTGTCCCCTTGTTGGACACCTGTTTCGGAGGATATGATTCCCATGGAGTGAAAAAGCCTTGGATGCTGTCCGTAGCACCATGATGCCCATGGCATTAGCTCAGGAAAGTGTGAATGACATTCATCAAGTAACGCCTGGCATGAGACCAAGTTGAAGGCATTCTGGAAATCTATTTTAAGTGTCACAAAATCTCCATCATTCCAGTGACTTTCGATGCATTCCCTAAGGCCGTGGATGGTTGACTCGGACTCACCTGGACAAGCCACTCCCATTTGGTATCCCTCAAAGAATTCTGCAGCCTTTGCTTTGGTTATAATACAAAGGCATTTGCTTGTTAACCGCCTCAGAACTTCCCCAACTGCGATAGGCCGAATGTCTGGTGGGCTATCAGGCTTGTTTTTGACTAGAGCAATGAGACTACCTCCAGCCAAGAATTTGGCAACCCCTTCTGGTGCTCGCCCAGAAGCCAGAAGATTCACTAGCTCTCGAAGTAAAGCGCATATTGCAGTTGGGAGGGGAACTTCTGAAGCATTCAGTAGGTGTTGTATACGTAGTCCTGAGGGGCCACAAGCAGACGCTTTAGGGAAAGATCTCAGAACTGACTGGATGTCGAAATTAAGTGGAACAATGTTGTTTTCTGTTGCCACAAAAGCTGGATGAACTGGGACAAGTCCTTGAGGGTGTTTGTCACGCAGCAACTGAAACGTCGACTCGTTGTCTGCGGCAATGCCAGATGAAGTTAATACCTTGCACGCTTTTCCCAATGAGCCCTCCTTAGCTAGTGCTATAGCAGAGTTGAGCACGTCAAACTGCTTTGAGGATTTGGGCATACTAGTTGCACTGAAGTTGGTTGTGTGTCTCCAAAGAGCCTGAAACTCGCTCTTGAGCCATAGCTTGCACAGGGAGATGATGGAGCTGTTTTTGTGGTGACGACCTTTCCTGCGGGAAGGCAATAGGACGCACTTTGGCAGCATAAAAAGTTTTAGCCAAGCCTCTTCGGTGTTTTTATTTACAACTTCTTTTAACGCAGCTGAGAGAATCCTAGCAAAGATGGGTCTTGCTTGGGCTGGTATGTGGCGGATAGTAGCGCACTTGAGTTTAAAAACTTCCTCGAAGGTAAACTGATCTAGAGTAGAGGCTGAGCTATTATTGGTGGACCCTGAGCTACCAGGACGATCGTCTGAACCGCGGAAACCATTATCCCGGTTAGTGCACTTTTGGTGATGAGAATTAGAATGTGACTTGGCTACTAGCTGGGAGCACTGCTCGCATTTAAACAAACCATTCTCTTCAAGCCAGCCTGTTGGTACTGAGCCTGCATATAGACCCTTTGCATGAGCATTCATGTGATTTCGCCACATCGAAGGGGCAATGTGTTCCCTACAACCTTGCCTCTTCATACGGAAACACTGTTGCTGGTGTAGAAGGTGAATGTACTACGTATGAGAGCGTGGAAGTGTGAAGAGGTGAAGGATTAGGGGGTGAGAGCGAACTCAGGGAAGGGCATGTAAATAATTATTTGAGGAAGGGGGAGGGGGGGGGGGTGGCTAGCCACCCTATCCACCCTCTCTGGATCAGCCCCTGATACCGGTACCTGAAACATAGAATGCGACTGTGATTCCTGGCCAATGAAGGTTACTAGTATGCTGGGGTCAGAAGCAGGCTGAAGATTGCAGGAACCTACAGATACTCGTGAGGAACGAGGATTCCGTGCTGATTCTTGCTCAAGGGCCGCTGAGCTTACACACGTAGGTGAATAGGAAACCTGGGATGACTCCGAATGCTCGGTGCACGCTGAAGGGGCTGGACTCGCTGGAGCCCGGCTTTTTCCCGAGCAGCTGCTTTTAGTGAAATTGTGAGACGTGCGGCAGCTGCTAGTGCAAGTGTTGCAACGGTTCCTTCTAGCCGTGACTAATACTGAGTTGCATGAGATGCAAATTTTGAAGCCCGCCTGATGAATCGTTTCGTCCGATATATCGGGATCCTTTGACAAAAGGTGGCTCTGAAGGTGCCTCTTGAGGGCATCTTTTGAACCTAGAGAAGAAGAGCAGGAGTGTAAGGGACATTCAAATCTACTTACCTGCGACGCTTGCGGCTTATGCGGTGAGCGCGAAGAGCAGCACGGGGGGTCGTCTGCACTTTGTGGTTTAGACCCCTTCCGACCGCGCACCATTAAATTAGCAACATAAAATAGATAAATGAATAAAATAAATTTAATTAATTAATCACCATGTGAACGTTAATTACAACTCAATATTACATAATTATGTGTACAAGTTTCATGCTCAGTTTTTATACAGGGTCTTTGCGAAAGAATGCAACGCTTTTACATCACTATAACTTAGGATTGAAATTAATTAACTGCTTGATTTCTTTAACCTATGTTGCAGAACTTAGGCAAATACTAATAATCCAATTTGATTTAAATTATTGTAAGCGGTTAAGTAATTGTATCAAAGCCCTCATAAATCAAAATATTCAAAGCCCTCTATTATCAACATTATTCAAGATTATGGTTAGAGGTACTTGATTTTAATAACTACTAATAAGTAACGCAGGATCTTAGTATGCAGTGGAACAGCACTGATTTCAAGTTACTGAGTTCAATAGTAAGTTTTTAACATTTAAAACCATAATTTGCTTTAAAGTTATTAAGACTGAAGCTGTTATTGGTTAACTAATTTTAATAACTATCACTAATTACTCCATGATTAAATGAAATAAAAAACACAATTTGATTGTGTATTAGATCATGTAATGGTGAGTTACTATAACTCAAAGTTAATTAAAATTGTAGTGGCCCTTTAGCATTTTCAAGTTTGATTAGTTGTTTTGAATATTAAACTAGTAAAACGCCAATTAAATTTCATATTTTTTCAAACTTTTGTCACAGCTGTTCTTTAGATTATAAATCTTGTATTTATATAAAAGTTGTCGTACATTTCTGTGTCAAATTAATTAATTGCCATGTATTTGATTTTATCTTTTGAACTGTAAAAGATAATTGAATTTTAACAATGCATTTGGTATTTGCCTAATCATGGTTATTGTGTAGTCATAAATTGATTTAGATTGATAATCCTATTTAAGAATTATGTTCGTTCAAAAGCGTTGCGTTCTTTCGTAAAGACCCTGTATCAGATACCAACGGGCACTGGTATTGGTATGATTTGTGCTCTATAAAACCATTCCTACCTCAAGTATGGCCACACAAATAATAATTTTTAACTTAGTGAAAAATAATTTATATATAGGACAGTGTCCAGCAAAGTCGGGCTTGTGGGGTTATAATTTTATCACTATAAAAATTGCACGTTGTACTAAACAACACATCTTCGCGACGGTACTACGTTTTCCTTTCAAATTTAGTACACTTGTTCCCACACCATTTCTCTGTGTGAAAGTCGATTTTTGTGAGATCTACACATTTTCCGTGCCGTGGATACAACAATCGTTAACCTCGCGGGTTAGAATTCCTCATTTCTCCACGTACGAGTGTTGAAAACGTGTCAAATTCATATATGAGTCCTGTAGCTATTGATTTGTTCTGTTCGTTAATTTCTATATCATCCGTTATGGAGATACAGTTGAACAAACTACGGGCACGTTTTCCCGCTTGATTCGCGCCAATGATTTTGGCAAATCGCGTCCCGCTGGAAGGCGGTGATTATATCATTGGCGCGAATCAAGCGGGAAAATGTGCCTGTAGTTTGCTCAACTATATTTCCGTAAGGGATGATTCAGAAACTAACGAACAGAACAAATCAATAGCTACAGGACTCCTCTATGCACACTCCGAATTTGACACGTTTTTAACACTCGTACGTGGAGAAATGTGGATTTCTAACCCGCGGGGTTAACGATTGTTGTATCCACGGCATGGAAAATGTGTAGATCACAAAAAAAGATTTTCACATAGAGAAATGGTGTATGAAATTTGAAAAGAAAAGGTAGTGCCGTCGCGAAGATGTATTGTTTAGTACAACGTGCAATTTTTATAGTGATAAAATTGTAACCCCACAAGCCCGATTTTGCTGGACACTGTCCCATTTATTATAATTATTATAATTATATAATAATTATTTATTATGATGTACACATGTATGCAGTACATGCATATATATATATAATTATAATTATTATTATATATTATATATATATATAATTATAAATTATATATATAATTATATACTGTATAATATACACTGATATATGTTCAAGCTAAAGTTCACACACCAAGACCCCTAACTAGGATGGCTCGAGCAATGGACCTTGTCAAGGTGAGGTTCATCTTGCTGTATAGGTCATGGGTGACCTTGCTCCTCGCATACCCTGAATGCATGGCTATTCGGCAGGCCAGTAGTGCAAATGTGTTGACTGCCTCCTTCCCCCAATTACCATAAGTCTCAACTGCTAGGGGAAGACAACTCCATCTTTCACGGGGCTGAACTTTACTTAATATCACAACTGTAACCTAGTATTGATGTTCCCCTGTAAACACCACTGAAATCAAGCTGAAGACCCTACACTGATGTATCTCAGCGTTATGCTGTAAATACCGGTATAATGTAACGCAAAATAATCACAACGACGAATCGATTAGTCGTTTCACACATTAAGGCGTCGGCAAAAAAAAAAAAAGAAAGAAAAAAAAACAAAAAAACAGTAATTACTATCAGTAGGCCTTATACGGATTGTGAAGCGGTCTAATGCGATTATTTGTCGAAGTGGGAATCTAGTGGGGCAGTCAAGTTGTCAAACCTGCATCATGGGAGGATGAGAGGCGGGCCCAAACCCTTATTTTGCCAAACTCCTCGGGTGAAAAAACACCTTCTTTACAGGATTCGAACTCACTACCCCATGATTCAGAACCACTGAATTTAGCGTTTCAGCCAAATGACTAGTTATGAATATGATATGCTAAAACTACTTTTAGCTACATCAGGTCCATTAATTAATCCACATTTACATTTAATTGTGTGCCGCTAGTACTATGTTATTAATGCAGCCCTGGCTATAGACAGGGGTTGATTCAAGATAGCGGCGGCGGAACCGGGGGGGGGGGGGAGGGGTATTTACCCCCCCCCCCCCCCCCCCCCAACTTTTGAGTATGAAATTATTACGTAATGAATTTAATTAACAGCTGCAGGGAAGTGATAAAGTGAATGCGGACAGCCCCCCCCCCCCCCCCCCCCCCCCCCTCTCGTTGAATCGGCTGAACGCGGACAGCACCCCCCTCCCAGTGGCGTAGCGAGGGTGTTGGGCGCCCGGGGGCAAAATGCACTAATGGCGCCCCCCCCCCCCCCCCCCCCCCCAGGCCCAAGACCATTCACCCCTTGCGTTTAGCCATATCAGAATACTGGGGGGGGGGGGGGGGGGGGGGTCCCCCTCGAGTTTGGCCAAATCCAAATACTTTCCCTTGCGTTTGGCAACGGATACATGGATACGAGGGGGGTCCCCTTGCGTTTGGCCAAGTCAGGGGCGGATCCAGGACTTAGGTGCGGTGGGAAGGTGATGGCGTGGCGGGACACGCCTACCGCAGCAAGCGGGGTCTGGGGCTCCGCCCCAGCCGCTTTGCAACTTTCGCACTTTTAAAGTCACTAAACATAGCATAATTGCGTAGAAACATGCTAAAACCAGGTAGAATAGTAAATAACTTGCTTTCAGACTTTCCTGTAGTCTTGCACGCCACGTTATCGAACCAATATACGGTATATCCGCTCAACGATCCATAGTTTAATATTTAACTGTATCATGTGAGTTGGGACATTAATAACAACCACTTAGATCGTTGCGCCGTTAAAGCGATCAGTATCGATAGGTTTTGCCCAGTGGCGGCCTGGCCGGGGGGGCCAGGGGGGGCACCAACCCACCTGCCGCTTTATGACATGGGGCGCCACGGGCACCGAAGGGCGCCAGGCGTCAGGTCAATGTATTATCAAGCGCTAGTGCTCGATCAATCGTCCGATTTAAGCGTTATATATCTTGATTAAATCAACAAATTAGCACGCCTGTATTGCGCATGTGCATGTGCATGTGCACGGTCAATCTCACTGTCACCTCCCCCCCGCTCGTTGAATCGGCCGAAGGCGGACAGCACCCCCCAAGGCGGACAGCACCACCCCCCCCCCCCCCCCCCCCCCCCCCCCGCTCGTTGAATCGGCCGAAGGTGGACAGCACCCCCCCCCCCCCCCCCCCGCTCGTTGAATCAGCCAAAGGCGGACAAACGACGCCCCTGGTTTGTGGGTACGAGACAAGAGGGGGGGGGGGGGGCGCCGTTCTCATGTGTGCCCCCCCTGCCATAAAGTAGCCAGGCCGCCACTGGTTTTGCCGGGCCGGAGGGGGGGAGGGGGGGGGGGGGGGGGGCCTTAATTTCTTATTTCAAAATTCAGCTCCAATTAAATCACAATTTCATTAACAGTTGCACGGACTTGCTGTTTCTAATCAATAAACATAAGGCATTAACATAAGCCTTTCCTCGGCTTATTATCCGGTACGCATTGCAATGCTATTTATAGCAAACATCTAGGCATTTTGGCGCCCCCTTTAGGTCGGCGCACGAGGGCAATTGCCCCCGCCCCTGCCCCCCCCCCCCCCCCCCCCCCTCCTCGCTAGGCCACTGCCCCCTCCCTCCGCTCGTTGAACCGGCCCCTTATGTATTTATAGTTTTACCCCCCCCCCCCCTCCCCCCACTATAAAATACCTTCCGCCGCCCCTGCAAGATGATCTATCACTTTTCAGTGAAGGATCTACTTGCAAGGAGGATCATGAGAAGGCTAGCAGGTCTTGCCTAGTTGGGCGCAGCCCGACCTTCGCGTATTGGCGGAATACGCGAAGGTCGGGCTACGCCCAACTAGGTCTTGCCATCACACATGCCAGCAAAAAATGCTGTCAAGGACGCGAAGTGCTTCTGTTCCGAGGATTTCAGTGCTACATAGCTCTTTTCCTGTCATCCTGAGCCAAAACTGCAGACATTGTAGGAAATGTTTTAGTTTCTGGGGCTCTGTGCCTGACCACTTTTCAACTACTTCCTACGTGTCTGATCAAAGCGTGATGTTATACTGCAAGCGATAATCATCGTTACGTACATTTGGGTCAGGGTACGAGACTACCCCCCCCCCCCCCCACACACACACACACACACACACAAACTCCTTCCTATGCTGCTGGGCCTATGCATTTTTTCACTCTAGAAGCCTCAGGACAAACCTATGCAATAACACAGGCTAGCAGATATCAAGATGTGTTGATGGTCATCATGGGGAGGAGTGCTGTAAGCTCCCGCATTGGGGTCTGGGGCTGTGCCCCAAAGCCAACGCTTTTTGCATTTAAAAACGTTACAAAACTATACTAGAATCAATGCAATTCATAAAAAAAATTACGCATTTATCTGTAGTATCGCTGGTGTAAAAGTGGGGCCGGGGGGGGGCATGGCCCCCTCTTTTAAAGTGGGGGGACAATTGCCCCCCGGGCTGCGCCCCCCCCCCCCGCCCCCCTTTTCCTACGCCACTGATAACTCTTTCCCTGTCATCCTGAGCCAAAAATGCTGACATTGTAGGAAAAGTTTTTGTTTCTGGCCTGACCACTTTTCATCAAAAGTTTAATGAATTACATCACCGCTACGTTCACGTAGCGGTGATGTCGCAGCTGTGGGAATCGGGGTCTGGGGCCGAGACTAACAACTTACAGTCCTGAATTTGCAACTGTTATAGTTGTAGGATCCTACCAAACATAACTTTATACCTTGTTTTATTGCTTTTTGCACCGGCCACTACCACTAATCACTTTATCGATAGAGAAGTTACTTCTTTCCCTAATTTTTTTATTCTGCCAGGAACTGTTGAAAATAGGAAGTCCATAGCGTTTAGCGTTCGGAAGATATAGCGATTCAAACAAGCATTTCTATAACATGATAATGTTACAAAAAGGGCGGAAACTAATTATTAAAAATGAATACACTAATTATGATGCAATGTTACGTCATTATTATGCAATCTTACGTCATGAGGCGTAAAAGCAAATGGCGGCACAACTGAAAATGATTTGGCATTTCATATCCAGACCTGTAGCTGTTGATGTCTGAGAAGAAGTTTTTTCTAAAGTGACACGTTTACCAACAGGAATGGTCTTGTTTAATTTTCTTGTCAGTGGTGTAGGAATGAGTTTAAAAGTGGGGGGGAAACTTTGATGAAAAGTGGTCAGGCGCAGAGCCCCAGAAACTAAAACATTTCCTACAATGTCAACATTTTTGGCTCAGGATGACAGGGAAAGAGTTATCAGTGGCGTAAGAAAAGGTTGGGGGGGGGGGGGGGGGGGCAGGGGGGCAGGGGGGGCAACTGTCCCCCCACTTTAAATTAGGGGGGGGGGGGGGGCCATGCTCCCCCCCCCCCCCCCCCCACCTTTACACCAGCGATACTACAGATAAATGAGTAATTTTTTTAATGAATTGCACTGATTCTATTGTCTGTCTCAGATAACAAGACAGTTAGGAAAAGCTATATTGATGAAAAAATTACTGCAAAAGACACCAAAATGGCTGCAGATTGAAAGTTATTAATAAGTTTCAATTCAAAAAAAGTATTGTGATTTGTGATGTAAAATGACAATTAGACTTAAGTATACAAATAAACATTATCCATCCCCCAAAAACGCCCCAAAAACGTGTAGTACCGCGAAATGTCTACATGTACTTGATGTTCTCAAACCTATAACTCAGCAATAGTTTATTGAATCTAAAACGAAAAGAAGATATGAATAACCACATTACTTTTGAACATGGATTCCAATTTTGACGCTTTTGAGATAAAAGAATCAGGAGTTACGTGTAAGTGTAGGTATTAAGCTCAAATATCGTAAAAACTTGATATCTGCCAGAGAAATTTTTATATCTTCGGTATCTAGCATACCTTGGACCACCCAAAAAGTGATATTTAGTGACAAAGTGACAGGTTTATATGTGTATGAATTAGCATGAGATTTTTCATACCACTGACAAGATACAAAGCTCCAAATTAGCAGCATACAACTCTCTTAGTACTTGAGACAGACAATAGTGTAGTTTTGTAACGTCTGTAAATGCAAAAAGCATTGGCTTCTGATTTAGGGACATAGCCTTAGACCACAATGCGGGAGCTTACAGCACTCCCCTAGCTGGCTGGGCAGGAGGGGTACCCCTCTCCCGCACCCTCCCCATGATGACCATCAACACAATCTTGATATATGCTAGCCTGTGTTATTGCATAGGTTTGTCCTGAGGCTTCTAGAGTGAAAAAATGCATAGGCCCAGCAGCATAGGAAGGAGTTTGTGTGTGTGTGTGTGTGTGGGGGGGGGGGGGGGCAAACTTTGATCAGACACGTAGGAAGTAGTTGAAAAGTGGTCAGGCACAGAGCCCCAGAAACTAAAACATTTCCTACAATGTCTGCAGTTTTGGCTCAGGATGACAGGAAAAGAGCTATGTAGCACTGAAATCCTCGTAACAGAAGCACTTCGCGTCCCTGACAGCATTTTTTGCTGGCATGTGTGATGGCAAGACCTGCTAGCCTTCTCATGATCCTCCTTGCAAGTAGATCCTTCACTGAAAAGGTGATAGATCATCTTGAATCAACCCCTGTCTATTGCCAGGGCTGCATTAATAACATAGTACTAGCAGAGTAGCGGCACACAATTAAATGTAAATGTGGATTAATTAATGGACCTGATGTAGCTAAAAGTAGTTTTAGCATATCATATTCATAACTAGTCATTTGGCTGAAACGCTAAATTCAGTGGTTCTGAATCATGGGGTAGTGAGTTCGAATCCTGTAAAGAAGGTGTTTTTTCACCCGAGGAGTTTGGCAAAATAAGGGTTTGGGCCCGCCTCTCATCCTCCCATGATGCAGGTTTGACAACTTGACTGCCCCACTAGATTCCCACTTCGACAAATAATCGCATTAGACCGCTTCACAATCCGTATAAGGCCTACTGATAGTAATTACTGTTTTTTTTTTTTTTTTTTTTTTTTTTTTTTTTGGCCGACGCCTTAATATGTGAAACGACTAATCGATTCGTCGCTGTGATTATTTTGCGTTACATTATACCGGTATTTACAGCATAACGCTGAGATACATCAGTGTAGGGTCTTCAGCTTGATTTGGTAGGAACATCAATACTAGGTTACAGTTATGATATTAAGCAAAGTTCAGCCTGGTGAAAGATATAATTATTTTTCACTACGTTAATACATACTTCTTTTACTGTTATTATTATTATTTTTTTACATTAAACATATA
The DNA here is from genome assembly GCA_949361645.1 of Spongilla lacustris. Lineage (NCBI taxonomy): Eukaryota > Metazoa > Porifera > Demospongiae > Spongillida > Spongillidae > Spongilla > Spongilla lacustris. The sequence goes on from OX442425.1 coordinate 5,210,575, forward strand.
ATATTTCACATGTGGATAAATCATTTCTATCTCTCTTGAATTATGGATTCTATACTTATGCAAGAACCTGTATTGTATGTATGTGGGACAGTTTCCGCGAAAATGTCCGAGTTTTATATCATTATAATCTTATAAAAATGCTTCTTGTTTGAGTCGCTATATCTTCCGAACGCTAAACGGTATCGACTTTTTATTTTCAAAAGTTCATGCTACACCATTTCGCTATGATAAATTACATTTTGGAGTCTTGCACTTGCTCCATGCCAGTATTGCAACGTTCGATACCCGACCGGGTTCAAACCCGTCATAACTTTGGGTAGGAGTAATCAAATTGCTTCAAATTTGGTTTGTAGGTACAGAGGTCCTATACCTATCGATTTGTACTGTTCGCTAATTTTTATGCCATCCGTTACGGAGATACAGTTGAACAAACTACGTGCACTTTTTCCCGCTCGTTTCGCGCCTATGATATAACACCCGCCTCCCCATACATTGAGCGGGACGCGATTTGCCAAAATCATTGGCGCGAATCGAGCGGGATAAAGTGGACGTAGTTTGTTCAACTGTATCTCCGTAACGGATGGCATAAAAATTAACGAACAGAACAAATCGATAAGTATTGGACCTCTGTACCTACAAACCGAATTTGAAGCGATTTGATTACTCCTACCTAAAGTTATGGCGGGTTTGAACCTGGTCGGGTATCGAACGTTGCAATACTGGCATGGAGCAAGTGCAAGACTCCAAAATGTAATTTATCATAGAAAAATGGTGTAATATGAACTTTCGAAAATAGGAAGTCGATAGCGTTTAGCGTTCGGAAGATATAGCGATTCAAACAAGAAGTATTTTTATAAGATTATAATGTTATAAAACTCGGACATTTTCGCGGAAACTGTCCCATGTATTTATTATTATTATTATTATAAATATTTTGCTGGTTGAAAAAAAAAAAAAGGTATGATTTTTATTTAGTTTATGTTTTTTTGTAAACAGTATTGGTCAGCATCGGTCAGAATATGTTTATACATACTTATCCATATCATTAAAACAAGAAAGAAATGCACAGGAGGAAAACATGCTAAAATGTCAGTGCGTGCTCCATCATCAAACCTAGACTAAACCATATCGCCATTTCACTCTAGAAGCCTTAAGACAAACCTATGCAAAAACACAGGCTTTGATTTACTTGTATACTTTGAACCAAATGAAATGGTTATGGATAAATTGGTAGGATCCTTACCACATAGCTAAGTACGAAAATTTACTATCCAGCTTCACAGCGCCTAATCCCACGTTGAACGGCAACTGACAGCCTCTGAAGCAGAAAGGTATCTTCATTGAACACTTTTCATAAAGTATTTTAACAAAAAAATCGTTTGTGGTCCATAAGTACTTTTTTTTTAAACTGGCTCTGTTGCTACTAGAGTAACGGTGGCAGGAGTCCAGAAGGTCATACTTCCTTCCTGCCTTCTGCCTGTTCAGTAACTGCTCATTATATTGCCTTGCAAATCACATACCAGTATATTATCTATCATTTACCTCTCACTATGACTAATGTGAGTACGAAAAGATTGCAGGGGATCCCCCAACTTCCTGCCACCCACTTCCGCACTTAAGTCTCGGCCCAGACCATAATTACATGGGTCGTAGTAATGATGTAATCTCTGCCAGTATGCTGCATAGAGATAATTCACTAACTGAATCTGTCATGACCTTGCTTATTGAATCTAGTGTCCATTACATGACCAATCTTAGAGTTGTTTACACCAATTCCTTTTTTGTCAGGTAAATGGAGGTATTTGCAATGTGAGCCAGAACTGCAAACTCCGGTATGCCTCCAAAAGTAGCACTCGTTGCCATTGACAGGACCAGATTTTGAAGGATGCCTTAAAAAAGGGGGGGGAAATGCCAGAATAAACCATTGACAGCATGTGAATACTAGTGCTTACGTATTTACTGAAACTGAACGTGCAGGATATCGTAAAAGAAGATTTGTACCACTGATGCAGTAACCCTGTTATGCAGAGATAAGGAATTGAAGCAAAGGCAATCATGCCCCTATATAATGATAGCAAAGTAACATTGCCTGAGCCATGTCACAAATATCATATCACATGACCCACGTTTAACAGGACTACAGAAAACCAGATACTTCAGCTTCATTTTGCTATGAAACTGGAAGGCAATATTTCAAGTCCCCAGTCCTTGTACTTTACAAGAAGATTGTACCACCCTCAACCTTGACCCATTTCTCCTCCTCCATTGTCACTGCCTTTAAATCTAAATCCGAGCTAACTAATTATGAGAATAAAGAGCAACAGATGTGAAATTATAACGAGCTATCATGTGAGACAAACTTTTTAAAAGATAGGAGAATATCAATTCAGGGACACACCCAAACAACAGACTGCTTGCTGCCCAGAGCCTATGGGTATAATAGATTCACGTCTAGAAAACTGTGAACTTTGGTCCTTACATGTAATATTATTTTGCTGCATTCCAAAATGGCACGTTATGTATTTGAACATTCCCCCCTACCCCCCCCCCCGCCCCAGTAGTATGCAGCTGCAAAGTGTCAGCTGCATTACCATAAAAGGAACAACCACAAAACATAATGTTGCTTGGCAACTAAAAGTTTGCAGCATTTCGTGCATACTGTAGAATACAAAGTAATGAAATGAGTAAAGTAGTAAACTGAATTATTCAGGTGTGTATATAAATTTACGTTTTGTATTGTTTATTATGATCATTTTAATTAGTATTAGTAATATTTTAAAGAAAATTGGTGGTACATAGGATTTGAAGGTGCAAAGAGCAAGGAAACAAGTTGTTTGAAAAGAAAAAAATGTAAGCCTATACATTTAGCAACATAACCATGTATTGTCCTAAATATAGTCTAAGATGCTTTCATTATCATTCTAACATATAGTTCCATTTTTACTTTCAAATCCTATATTATACCACCAACTCTCTTGCTTATTATACAGAATGCTTACCCTTTTGACTTTGAATAAATGTAAGGTCAGCAGAAGTAGGTACTAAGCTTCCTAGGACTTTGTATATGCCACTTTCCATGCTTACATGTTTGGTTTTATTGGATGTGGTTTGATAAACAGTCTGTAATCTTGACATTACTTATGAAGTTTTTGTAGTTTAGGGATCTATTTTGTCAAACGTGAGGAAGGGTTTTTTGGGTACTACACAATATTAGGCACAAAACATCTAAAAAAAAGTACAATTATTAATGAGAAGACCAAAAGCAAGCCATTTCCAGTTTGTCTGATTCTGCAAAACGAGAGTAAACCTTTCTACATCACTATTTTTTCAATCCTATAATTATAACTTTTTCATCTTTGATATGGAAGAAGTAATGATACATTACCTGCAAAGCTTCAAGTGCACTGGCTGCATACTGTTCTTCAGAAAAATTTACAAAGGCACATCGACGTTCGTAAATGACTCGAATTGAGGTGATTTCTCCATACCTGGAAATGAAATAGCAATGATGTAACAATATTCGACACACCACATGTAGTATGGGAAACTAGAGCCTCCATTGCACAAGGCCATCATCCCACAAGCGGGTTTTCTATTACACTGCTATTATTTAACACCAGTTATGTGAGAATAAAACAAACCCAATTTGGTAACATAAGTTTCAATTGCCATAAATAAATAAAAGTTCTTGATAATCCCTTGCTTGACATTATTTCCCATTCTTGTGTTGCCTTGTTGTGTTCATCGTTCAATCATGAGTGGGCAAGCCTCTCCCCAAAATAATATTTCCAAGGGCTTGATTGATTAAACTATTTTTCTGGTTGTACCAAAGCGATGAAACAAGCATTCTAAGCTTTTAAAACAACTCCAGACATAAAGATAGTTAATGTCTATTGTCCTGAATGTCCACCCGGGGGTACAATTGGACACCCGGGTGGACAGCAAATAAAGTTTTTGCCATTCGGTCACGGAAGGGACCTGGCTGCATTTAAGGGTACTGGCTTACAGATCAAGTCTTTTCAGGATTGGGCCGAGATAAGCAAGGCTTAAATACTTTCGGTACTCGTAAAATGATCTGTGCTAGTGGACCTATCTAATACGCTCCGACCAATCCGCACAAAGCGTAATGGATAGGTCTGCTAGAACAGCTCGTTCTACATGTATCAAAAGGATTTAAGCCTTGCTTATCTTGGCCCAATCCTGAAAAGACTTGTACGATAAGCCAGTACGGTTAAATGCCACTAGGTCCCTTCCGTGACCGAACGGCAAAAATCGTTTTTGCTGTCCACCCGGGTATACAATTGTACCCCCGGGTGGACATTCAGGACAAAGACAATAACAGTAGTTTGTACATCATCTTGGAATCATAGTAGAAATGAGGGACACGAAAGTTCACAATTTTTTCCAACAGCCTTTTTCCCCTCCAAACTCTTACCATCATTTCACTACAAATTAAACTTTTTTACAGTTCTAAATCACTGTATTTATGGTCCCATCTTCATGCCATATGAATTTGTCTTGATTCTCATGGAATCAGGATATGTTGCAATCAAAAGGCCACCATACCACTAGGCAACAAGTTACCTGCAACTCAAAAGCATATGGGTAAAAGGCTAGTTAACTGAACTTTTACCCATATTCATTAGAGTTGTTAGTAGTGTAGTGTATGGGGTGGCCTTTAACAGCTTTAAGTTAGAAAATGAAATGAAATGCCAACATGCAACATTTACACCAAAAATAACAAAATGACTAAAAATTAGAACTTCCGCACATTTGATTGGTGATGGAAATTGACACATCACACAGTACCTTCCAAATATGTCACGTAGCAGTTCCTCAGTGACATCAGTGGAGTTTATATTGCCGACCCAAAGAGATCGTAACTGTGTTGAGCTAAACCAAGAGACAGAACTCAAAGCTATTGTCCAATCTCACGTATGCACACCCTACAACACTCACTCGCACACAGCATTAGCAGCATAATATTTAAATTTTAGAATAGAATTATCACATGTACTTGCATGAGATAATAAATAATGCTACTTACATTCTTATTTATCACAGTTTCAGATTACAAAATGCTGAAATAGATGTCACAGCAAGAGAACATCCCAATGCATGCTTCCTGGCACATCGCCTTGCCATGCTGACTGCATGTGTTAGTAATAGGAAAGCACCAATGCACAAGTACACAGAGTGTGACTCATGATGGGGCCGAATGTTTGGTTTAGCTGTTGTGGCGCTGTTAATGAAGAAACTATGATTGGTTCAATGATTAGATTATGAGTTTTTGCTAAGGCACAGAAAACTTATTGGTGATATTTAACCTACCAAACTTACAAACACTGTATCCAGTATGTCATTATTGACGTCATTTTACCAGCCCTCTGCTACATTCTACCACATTACATGGCAATGAAATAAACATTCATACTAGACATAACACAGAAACACACCACATAACGTAAAAGACCTCTGGCCAATGTTGCACGCAGATGCGGTGCTCGGAAAACTGTTTCCTGAGCCACCAATCTTGGCACTTAAAAGGAACCCCACGATTGCAAACAAGGTGGTGAAATCAAAAACTGATTCCCATCACCCTTCTACTAGTGACGAGAAAAACCAAAAACACAATTCATCTGGCCAAACAAATGAACCCTCTCTGGCCAAGGTAAACCTAAGCCCAGCTTGGTCCATGGTGTTACATGTATCTAGTAACCCAAAGAGGTTACAAAACCTGCTAACCTTGCTATTTTAGTCCTGCAGGTAGAGTGTATCTTTTGGCAAGAGTGCTCAATCAAATTGCTTCAGATTCAGTTCGTAAGTTTTGTAGCTACTGATATGCTCTGTTTCTTAATTTTAATATCCCACCACAGAGGTACAGTTGTACAAAGTATGTACACTTGTGCCAATGATGTAGGCAAATCACGTCCCACTGCACTGAATGCAGAGAATATATTGTGGGTGCGAATCAAGTAGAAAAATGTGCATATACTTTGTTCAACTGTATCCCTGTAAATGGGATAAAACTAAAATTAACAAACAGAACATCAATAGCTACAGGACTCTACTATGTATGAACCAGATTTGAAGTGATTTGATTGCTCCTGCATCACAGTTTTGAACCTTGTGGGGTACCAGTCCTCATAATAATGGTGCAAGGACCCCCCCCCCCCCCCCCCCCCCCCCCCCCCCCCCGAAATACATTTTATGATAACAGTGTGGTACAAATAGGATATTGATAGCATTATTCATTGAACAGTTGTAGCAATCCAAGTTATTGATGTTTTTTTTCCCCTACACCAGATCCCCTATATGTGTATGTAAATTAGTGTGTACTAATAACAAACTAAAAAACACATGCAAACCTTTCCATTTCAGGAGGGTGGATGGCTTGGGGTTCTGTAGAAAGTGAAGTACCTTTCACTGGTACATCAGGCTTATAATCAGCTTCAGACAAAGTGATATTTTCAACTGTAGTAGAAGACACATTACTATTGCATATACACACTGTATTTGTTCTGGCACATACCCTTTCCAGACAGAATAGCATCTACTGACGCTTGAATTGTTTTATGCTTTCTCACTGCACTCTCAGCTACATATATATCAAACCCCATTTTCTGTGGGGGGAAAAAGGTGACTACAGTGCATTGAGAAACTGAATGACTCCTGAAAATGTACTTGCAGATATTTTGGCAATGATTCATTCTAAATGATAATATAAATTAAAATCATAAAATAATGTATGAAACCATAGAGCCAGATTTCAACATCCTTGTTATTCTTCCCCTAGGTTACTGTGACTAAAACCATGACATCATAATCGCCCAGCTGACATCATTGTCCAGAACTGGGCATTAGGAAAACCTGCAAATTTCGACTTAACTGACTGAAAGTGGAAGCAACGTATGAACGAGTCATCATGCTTTCCGTGGTGCAAGGCACTGAGCTAGGTGTGTGCACTGAGCTAGGTGTGTGCACTGAGCTAGGTGTGTGCACTGAGCTAGGTGTGTGCGCTGAGCTAGGTGTGTGCGCTGAGCTAGGTGTGTGCGCTGAGCTAGGTGTGTGCGCTGAGCTAGGTGTGTGCGCTGAGCTAGGTGTGTGCGCTGAGCTAGGTGTGTGCGCTGAGCTAGGTGTGTGCGCTGAGCTAGGTGTGTGCGCTGAGCTAGGTGTGTGCGCTGAGCTAGGTGTGTGCGCTGAGCTAGGTGTGTGCGCTGAGCTAGGTGTGTGCGCTGAGCTAGGTGTGTGCGCTGAGCTAGGTGTGTGCGCTGAGCTAGGTGTGTGCGCTGAGCTAGGTGTGTGCGCTGAGCTAGGTGTGTGCGCTGAGCTAGGTGTGTGCGCTGAGCTAGGTGTGTGCACTGAGCTAGGTGTGTGCACTGAGCTAGGTGTGTGCACTGAGCTAGGTGTGTGCGCTGAGCTAGGTGTGTGCACTGAGCTAGGTGTGCGCTGAGCTAGGTGTGTGCACTGAGCTAGGTGTGTGCACTGAGCTAGGTGTGTGCGCTGAGCTAGGTGTGTGCGCTGAGCTAGGTGTGTGCGCTGAGCTAGGTGTGTGCGCTGAGCTAGGTGTGTGCGCTGAGCTAGGTGTGTGCGCTGAGCTAGGTGTGTGCGCTGAGCTAGGTGTGTGCGCTGAGCTAGGTGTGTGCGCTGAGCTAGGTGTGTGCGCTGAGCTAGGTGTGTGCGCTGAGCTAGGTGTGTGCGCTGAGCTAGGTGTGTGCGCTGAGCTAGGTGTGTGCGCTGAGCTAGGTGTGTGCACTGAGCTAGGTGTGTGCACTGAGCTAGGTGTGTGCACTGAGCTAGGTGTGTGCGCTGAGCTAGGTGTGTGCACTGAGCTAGGTGTGCGCTGAGCTAGGTGTGTGCACTGAGCTAGGTGTGTGCACTGAGCTAGGTGTGTGCGCTGAGCTAGGTGTGTGCGCTGAGCTAGGTGTGTGCGCTGAGCTAGGTGTGTGCGCTGAGCTAGGTGTGTGCGCTGAGCTAGGTGTGTGCGCTGAGCTAGGTGTGTGCGCTGAGCTAGGTGTGTGCGCTGAGCTAGGTGTGTGCGCTGAGCTAGGTGTGTGCGCTGAGCTAGGTGTGTGCGCTGAGCTAGGTGTGTGCACTGAGCTAGGTGTGTGCACTGAGCTAGGTGTGTGCGCTGAGCTAGGTGTGTGCGCTGAGCTAGGTGTGTGCGCTGAGCTAGGTGTGTGCGCTGAGCTAGGTGTGTGCGCTGAGCTAGGTGTGTGCGCTGAGCTAGGTGTGTGCGCTGAGCTAGGTGTGTGCGCTGAGCTAGGTGTGTGCGCTGAGCTAGGTGTGTGCGCTGAGCTAGGTGTGTGCGCTGAGCTAGGTGTGTGCGCTGAGCTAGGTGTGTGCACTGAGCCAAGTCATTAATTCAAGCATGTATTCAAGAACTGATTGACTGACTCATGTTGACCACTCAATGGCGGTATTTACCTAACGTATGCATGTGTGCAAATTATAGCAAGAGTCCGAGTTGTCAAGTAATGTGATGGTGTTGGTCTAGCAGAGGAGTAGTAACAGACACAATCTGATACCACCATTGAATTAATCATTAAGGTGTTAAGTACAGCATCGACTTTGACTCTTTTACTATATAGGTCTATGTCCATGTAACACCCAGGCTAACAGCCACTGGTTGGGAAGCTTTTAGAATGATTCCATTCTGTCTATGTTGCTTGCACACCACTGTACCGTAATTTACATACATACAGGGCTGATGTGATTGCTACACAGACGCATGGGAAGACCACACCTTGTGTGTTCTCTATGAGCAAAGACACATTTCTAACACCTCAGGGACAGTGGTCAATGCAGTGAAACGAGTAAATACACACCATTATGGAGGAAGTGGTGTAAACGTGTGCCGCATACATACGAGGTAGGCTAGTTAGTAAGAGGTAGGCTGGTTAGTAAGAGGTGCAAAACCACACCAAGTGGCTTTTGAACCACACTTCTAGCCTCAATCCAACACAAAGAGACTCTTTCCCGATGTCATGTACACACAGCTCTAGCTTGTAAGCTTACCTTCAATTCTCCTATTTGCAACTCTTGAAGACACTCGTGTGCATCTTTGTAGCTTGGGTCCAGCTGAATTGACTTCAAAAATGCTATTTCTGCTTCTTGATATTTCTATATATAAAACATGACACAAACACACTTGCATAAACAATATGAAATGAAATACTTACACATACATGTACATGTACAGTTGATATAAATCCACATCAGGTAATGCATTTTAACACAGTGGTTTAATGCAATCAATATGTTGATGCTGACTATTAAAAAGGGCAAATTGTACAAGTAATAAAATAATTCTCTCTGAGAAAGTTAACGGGCTAATGGTATATAGGCAATAGTGGTGTAAGAAAAGGTACAACAATACGTGAAAACATACTAGTCCGATAATTGTACTACGAGTGTGCTAAATGTATGTACATGATGTAGGACTATTATGTTTTTCATATCATTGAATACTTGTTTACACCACCACTGCCTTCAAATCCTATATACCACTAACTTTCTCAGAAAGAATGTCTTTGCTTAATTAGTATAAGGACAGTATTGTATTGTTGTAATGAAAAATAAAATACATACACAGTTTATTGCTGAGGTCTACACTGAGGCACAGCTCCAGCTGTTACACAGACTTAGCGACTTCGTGTCACTGCCTAGCAACACCACGTTTGGTGGCTGTTGACCTTCTGTAATGCAATGACAGGCCAATATAGACCCTTTCTTGGAATGCAGTCCACAATATTACAGGTAAGGACCAAAGTATTCTCAGTACAGTGTAAGGACATACATCTATCGTACGGTTGGAGGCCCTGGGTGTGTGCTAGCTCTTTCTTCAAAGCCTGCTCCTGCTTCTAAGCTCTCCTGCTCTAAGTTCATTATGTCACATGTTTTTCTCAGAATTAGCTGCCTATAATTTTAATGTGATTGGGTGGTCTGGAGACACCATTACGATGGGAACAATAAATTATTATGTAGATCTGATAAAGAAGGGGCACTTCACAGATTAAACTTGTCTAAAACCATTCCTATCCTGAGTTATGCTATCTGAAGAGTAAAGTCATTTCCCACAACCATCACTATGTTTGAAAGTGGACGGCAATATTGTAGTACCATTGTATCCCTGAACTCGGGTGGTGCACACAGGTATTGACGGATGCCTTGCCTTTAACTGTCCTCTAACTAGCTTCTTATTATCACTAGCAAAGATGTCAAAACTGATTCAAGTTTATCTCAAGTGCTGAGAAATTTCAAGTGGAAGTCTCATCTCGTTCCTAGCCTCATCTCGTTCCTAGCCTCATCTCGTTCCTAGCCTCATCTCATTCCTAGCCTCATGCATCTGATCCAAAAAATGAGAATTGTTCATGTCTCTTTGGCATCAACCAAGTTGTGTCTACATGTACATGTACATGCCCTAAAGATAGAGCAGACAATTACCGCCACCCATTCCTCCCATGAAGACACACAGAATAATAATAGTCCTATGACTAGCCATGCATTCACACTACACCCAACTAGAGGAAACATGCACATGAAGTCAAGGGACATAACTACCTTAGCAGTGCCCTTGAGGGGGACATAACTACCTTAGCAGTGCCCTTGAGGGGACATAACTATCTCAGCAGTGCCCTTGAGGGGACATAACTATCTTTGCAGTGCCCTTGAGGGGACATAACTATCTTTGCAGTGCCCTTGAGGGGACATAACTATCTCAGCAGTGCCCTTGAGGGGACATAACTACCTTAGCAGTGCCCTTGAGGGGACATAAAGTTCTACCTTAGCAGTGCCCTTGAGGGGACATAACTACCTTAGCAGTGCCCTTGAGTTACAAGTCTGAACAACTTTTGTGCTGCTCATTGGAGAGAGGAACAAAAAGAAAGGGAAGAAGGTTTAGATGCCCCCCATTGATATCCTCCTCGTTCCCCTAGCTGCGGAGTCTTCTGGTGGGGCTGGGGCACAGCTAAGGGTACCAGTATGGTGGCCAACAGGTCAGACCAACCAGCCCCATCAGTGTCCTTCTGGCTATACCAAAGGCTATACCACTGTATTGTAACAGAACAAGCCTGTGCAATGATTGTAAGGCAGCCTCTTGTTTGGTGTAGTTCTCTGAACATTGCGCTTAAGGTCTCATGCAAGATAATATGTTTTTGTTCGTGCTCTGCTTACTATCCTGCTGTTGCTGTACCTATTATCATTATTATTATTATTATTATTATTATTATAAGCTCAATTGGTAGATCAACTTTTTTTGGTTGAGTTTACAGATGTCGATCCTTAACCACGACCCACCCGTTCTTATATTTACATGTACATTTAGGGTCATCTGAAATTGCTAGCAGTGTGGCTAGCCACCATTTTATGACTGCTAGTGTCTTAGGTACTGGTATCTCTGGACCCCAGCCCAGTTCATTCTTTGGACACCTTGAGTTGCCACACTTCAATTTGTAAGCATGGTGGTGATGTGGTCACCTGACACAAGAGGACATGCACAGGATCGTGCATACAATGTATGTGCTCATGTTGAGGTTGGGTGTGGTTTTGCAGTTGGTGAGTGCCACAAACAACTGGGGCCTGATGCAGACCGGGGGGTGGGCAAGAGTGCTGCATTTGACCTTATTGTCATATCACTACTATTTCATGCAGACTACCTAACAATGCCAAACTAGTTCATGTGCCCGAGGACTTTGCTCTCTTAATGTGTTCCTGAAATACAAATGTACACACACACACAAACACACACACACACACACACAGCACAAACACACACACACACACACAAGCACACACACACACACAGCACAAACACACACACACAAGCACACACACACACACAAGCACACACACACACACACACACACACACACAGCACAAACACACACATATATGGCACATTACAGCACAATGGACTGTTAGCAAACTTCGCAACATGCTGCATTGCAGGCCTGTGTGCACCATGTTTGCTGGTCGACTAGCAACCATATTATAACCTTTACCTGTTGTTACTGTGTCTATTCAATGAAAATTAAAACGTACAATGTAAGTTGCAAGTTTTAGAAAAAAGGGTCAAGATCATTTCCCCAGAGACTGTCCCCCAAATACTGTAAACAATTGTGGGAACATGGGCTATTTGCCTTGCTTCCACAGTATCTCAGTAAGTTCAAATGCTATATACGTGTACAAATGCTACATGTACCCATTTGAATTTGTCTTAACTAGCACTGAAAACACTGCACACAAATATGGACACTTATCAGTAAGATATTGTGTATCAGCTGCTATGCTTGATGGTTGAAATCTCTAAGAAACAACCAAACTCAAAGTTGCCAAACATTGCATTGATTAATAATTCATTTTTAAACAGTAATTTATAACTGAGTCCACATAGATTTACTGCATGAATTACATGTAGCAAAACTAATTCATGTAAGGATTATGTTGTGTAACAACCCTGTCAATGCATAGCCCACAACAATGTCTGCAAAAATGGACTACATGTATAGAGGCTAAGAGACACAGACAAAACTCACCCCTAATCCCACCAGTGCTTTTGCTTTTCGGAAATATCCTTTTGGCCAATCGGGATTCAGCTTGATGGCAGAATTTGCATCACCTAAAGCACTGCCGATAGTAATAGTAGTTGCATCAAATTTTTTGGATAGTACAGCACCCCAGCTTGTCATGTACAGCACCACAGCTTGTCATGCATAGCACCCCAGCTTGTCATAAATAGCACCCAGCTTATGTATAGCACCACAGCATTCATGCACAGCACCACAGCTTGTCATGTATAGCACCCAGCTTGTCATGTATAGCACCCAGCTTGTCATGTATAGCACCCAGCTTGTCATGTATAGCACCCAGCTTGTCATGTATAGCACCCAGCTTGTCATGTATAGCACCCAGCTTGTCATGTATAGCATCAAATCTATTTAAAAAACTCCACACAAGCACACAAGCACATGTGCTAAGTGCACAGGCAAACACAGGCCACAATGGATGCAACATGTACTGCACCTTGCATAATTCTTAATGTACTCATAGCAGTAGGAACGGTTTCCAAAGTATCTGAGATGGGAGAACATTCAAACACTTGCTACAAAATAAACAGATGTTAACACTTCTGCACTGCATTATCGGGATATCAGATATCATCAGATATCATATCAGGATATCATATATCGTATCAGGATATTATATCAGGATATCATATATCATATCAGGATATCAGATATCATATCAAAAGTACATGTACATTGTACGTCCCATGGGATCAATTCAGTACATGTAAGGGAAAGAGTGGGTTAGTTGAGCCACTTTGTAGTGTTAGTTCCATACACGTACATGAGTCTTTAGTACAACTTTAAGCACAGGTTAAATCAGGCTTTGGCATCATGCAATTAATCTAGCTAATTATAGTAACACAAAATAGCAACCATATTATAAATCTTCACCTGTTCACCACTGCCCTCTTCCTCCCCCACCACTGCCCTCTTCCTCCCCCACCACTGCCCTCTTCCTCCCCCACCACTGCCCTCTTCCTCCCCCACCACTGCCCTCTTCCTCCCCCACCACTGCCCTCTTCCTCCCCCACCACTGCCCTCTTCCTCCCCCACCACTGCCCTCTTCCTCCCCCACCACTGCCCTCTTCCTCCCCCACCACTGCCCTCTTCCTCCCCCACCACTGCCCTCTTCCTCCCCCACCACTGCCCTCTTCCTCCCCCCACCACTGCCCTCTTCCTCCCCCACCTCCTCCCCATTTATTCCACTTTCTCATTGGGCCAAAGCTACATGTAATACAACCACGTATTTATAAGTACATCAGAAACTAAACTAGTTTAGTGTTTTCCCCTGTGCATCAAGGCCAATTAACCCTTTGAGCGCCAAGTACATATATACATAATTTAAATAGCTTCCTAACTGATTTAGGGTAAAAATCAGTCAAAGTACACAAAGAATTAAAAAGCAGTGTATAATAATTATTCATAACCTGAAGGCCTGCAGACTTGCTACGTACCTGTGATCAAAGGGATATATACCGATAGCTTCACTATACTTCTGGATGGCACCGTGGTAGTTTGCACTCTTGGCTGCCTTGTTGCCAGCATCTGCAAGCTGTCTGCTCGCCATCACCAGCTCATCATAGGGATCAGAGATGGTGTCCTGGGCTAAAGGCTGTCCCGTCTGGAGACCAGAAGAGAATAGTTAACACTAACTAATTTATGTAAAATGTCCCTCATGCACACAACAAACACGCAACACAAACACCACACAACACAAACACTCACACAACATGTAACATGAGCCCCTAAGTGATTGATCCTTGCGATTTATTAATGTCGCAATGCTCATGTGCCAGTTATAATTGTCACAACATAGCAGTCCACTCCACAATAATGGTCAGTCATTTCAGAGAATATTTGATAGCGGCATTATTTAGTGGGTGTAGTTACATAATAAATGATCGGCCAAAATGACCGACTATGCAATAAGCGATCGAACATGGCAGTAAGTTGAAAATGTCCACCGTTATAAAACTGCTCTGTTCACGAGCCTATTCCTCTTCACTACTTCTCTTTCACCTCATCACCCACCTCATCACCTACATGTACACAGGAAAAAATATTTGTATTTCCAGCCCTGAGTTGTTAGAAGATTCCATAATTTTTAACAAAATTCTCAGTTGCCTTTCTCACCCTCAGTGGTTGATTATCAACCTGGCAAAACCCAGGCTGGGAATACAATATTTTTTCCTGTGCTAATCTTCACCTTCACCTCCTCACAGAATCCTTACCTTCACCTCCTCACCCACCTCATCACCCAATCTTCACCTTCACCTCCTCATCCACCTCACCCACCTCATCACCCAATCTTCACCTTCACCTCCTCATCCACCTCACCCACCTCATAATTCAATCTTCACCTTCACCTCCTCACCCACCTCCTCACCCAATCTTCACCTTCACCTCATCACACACCTCCTCACCCAATCTTCACCTTCACCTCATCACCCACCTCATCACCCACCTCATCACCCAATCTTCACCTTCATGCCATTTTAAATAAGTTTCTAAACTAATATTCTTCCAACAGCACATTAGCCCTGATTGTCACGATTGTTACACATGGGCTGAGGGACTACTAGTCTACACATGGGCTGAGGGACTACTGGTCTACACATGGGCTGAGGAACTACTGGTCTACACATGGGCTGAGGGACTACTGGTCTACACATGGGCTGAGGGACTACTGGTCTACACATGGGCTGAGGGACTACTGGTCTACACATGGGCTGAGGGACTACTGGTCTCTTTGACTTGCATTGTTGTGCCAATATAAGTGACAATACACTTTGGTGGACATATTCCCGTACTAACTCTCACCCTCACATATCTCAATAACTCCTCCATCCCCACCCATCTTCACTACTCAACATCACCACAATTATCACTGATGTCCCTTACCCCAAGTTCATTCTAGTTGATGCGTATACACTAACTGCAGGAGCCCTTAGTTTGCATTGAACACCATTTACTGCCTGCTGGCTTAACTTGCATGGTTACGTTGTTTGGTTGCTACGTGCAAGTAAGAAAGTGTGCGTGGACTATGTTAAATTAGGTTACATTTTACTGGGATAGTTACAGTTAAATGTAACATACAAATGAGTACACTTACGTCGTCGGTTCCAATAACAGGCTTTGCTATGCTTGCTGAAAGCTTCGAGTTATTGATTGCAGTTGGGGCAACTGAGCACTTCTTAGTGGTAGCTCTCGCTATGAATGCACTGTTCATATCAAGCTGTGTGACAAATGGACAACACACATATATACATGCATTATGCTGCAATTCATTAGACTGGTGACTGGTCTATTTGTACACGTTACATGCCTTTTAAGGGCAGTGGTCCTTACATAGACAGTGCTTAACAATGATATAGACTCAATGACTACAGTAGTCATGCATTGACAGATGGTCACATAATAATCTTAGACTTCTATCTGTCAAGTCCATGAAACTGGATGCAATATCATCTACATACATGTACATGCACATTTCAAGGCCAATACCGTGTCATTTTATGAATGCAAATGCATTTAACCCCATGTCTTTGCAGCACAATGGTTTAAATTCTAGAATGAACGTTAGTACTTCTGCACACTTATTGAAGCAGTTCATTGTAGTGCAGTCAAAAGTAGCGCACATGCCACACCAAGTTGTACATACGATGGAGGGAAAGGCCATACAATGGAGGGGAAGGATCGTGTAGAGGCAGCAATGAGGTACTTACTTCCATGCCAAGCTGACCAAATAGCTGCATGTACACCAGCACCCCTTATGTGCATGTACACCAGCACCCCTTATGTGCATGTACACCAGCACCCCATAGTGCATGTACACCAGCACCCCTTATGTGCATGTACACCAGCACCTCTTATGTACATGTACACCAGCACCCCTTATGTACATGTACACCAGCACCCCATAGTGCATGTACACCAACACCTCTTATGTATACCAGCACCCCTTATGCACATGTACACCAGCACCCCATAGTGCATGTACACCAGCACCCCTTATGTGCATGTACACCAGCACCCCTTATGCACATGTACACCAGCACCCCTTATGTGCATGTACACCAGCACCCCTTATGCACATGTACACCAGCACCCCTTATGTGCATGTACACCAGCACCCCTTATGCACATGTACACCAGCACCCCTTAGTGCATGTACACCAGCACCCCTTATGCACATGTACACCAGCACCCCTTAGTGCATGTACACCAGCACCACTTAGTGCATGTACACCAGCACCCCTTATGTACACCAGCACCACTTAGTGCATGTACACCAACACCCCTTATGTACATGTACACCAACACCCCTTATGTACATGTACACCAACACCCCTTATGTGCATGTACACCAGCACCCCTTATGTGCATGTACACCAACACCCCTTATGTGCATGTACACCAGCACCCCTTATGTGCATGTACACCAACACCCCTTATGCACATGTACACCAGCACCACTTAGTGCATGTACACCAGCACCCCTTAGTGCATGTACACCAGCACCACTTAGTGCATGTACACCAGCACCCCTTATGTGCATGTACACCAACACCCCTTATGCACATGTACACCAGCACCACTTAGTGCATGTACACCAACACCACTTAGTGCATGTACACCAGCACCCCTTATGTGCATGTACACCAGCACCCCTTATGCACATGTACACCAACACCTCTTATGTGCATGTACACCAGCACCCCTTAGTGCATGTACACCAGCACCCCTTATGTACACCAGCACCCCTTATGTACACCAGCACCCCTTCTCACCCAACATGAACTCACCTCTCCCGTATCTGCTTCTACCCTTGTCTGTACACACTCATCTGCTTCAGGAGTGGGAGGGGCAGCATTCTCCAACTGCTGTGCACTGCCTATCGGCCTTCCATCAGATGACTCCATTCCACACGTTGACTTTTCATCCTAAGGTGGGGGGGGGGGGGGGGGGGGGGGCAAGATCAAAGAAATTCGCACTCATGATGACTACACAAACCAGCTGCTTTTTCTTCTTCTTGGCCTTCTTCTATAATTAGAGCAATTGAGCAGGCAAAATACAAGAACACCAAGTGCATGTACACACCTTCAGCTTCCTTCTCTCGGCCTTCTCTTTCTCCTTCATCTCAGCCTCCTCAAGCTCCTTAGCATGCCTCGCTGCTTCCTGATAGAAAGAGTGGGAAGAAGGGAGGGTTCTGTGACAGTAGCAACCTTCACACACACACACACACACACACACACACACACACACACACACACACACACACACACACACGTACATGTACACACACACATACACACACATACACACACACATACACACACACACACACAAACACACAAACACACACACAAACACACAAACACACACATAAACACATACACACACATACACACACAAACACACACAAACACACACACACATACACACACACACACAAACACACACAAACACACACAAACACACACACAAACACACACACAAACACACACACACACACACACACACACATACAACTTACATGTTCAGCAGCTGAGGAAGCCTCATGGTTCAGTGGGCAGGCTACTGATGCTATCTGTAAGCCACACATGTACTTGCAATGAAAGCCATTCACCTACCATTACTACTGGACAGTTCTTCAGAAGCTTTCATTTTTTGAGCATATATTCTGTCAATAACTTCAGTTGACACATCGTTGTCTGCTCGCATCTGGTCACCTCCCTGCAAGCCAGTGGTAGACCTACCAGCGCTCTTCCATTGGTCTAGCAAGAGGCCATCTGGAGTGCAAAGTTGCCCCCCCCCCCCCCCCCCCCCCCATGAGTATGGAGTCACAACGTTACCAAGGCACCATTGCTCCCACAAAGATGAACATTGCGTGGGCCACATTGCAGCAGTAACACTATGAATCACTGGTGCTGGCATTTTAATTACGATGCATTGTAAACATATTATCAACCCTAATGTTCATGCAATTTTATATAATCTTGTGTGATGCACTCAGCGTAAACTACTAGCACTTCCTATAAGGTGGGCCATGCTCAAGGTCAAGATGCCAAAGACAATAGCAATGTATGTAGGGCTACAGTAGGACCAAGCTATGTAGGGCTACAGTAGGACCAAGCTATGTAGGGCTACAGTAGGACCAATCTATGTAGGGCTACAGTAGGACCAATCTATGTAGGGCTACAGTAGGACCAAGCTATGTAGGGCTACAGTAGGACCAAGCTATGTAGGGCTACAGTAGGACCAAGCTATGTAGGGAGCCCTACAGTAGGACCGAGCTAAGAAGTAATGCTGTTTCTGTATTACATATTTGTCAGCAGACCACTTAGGAGAGAGGGCGTTCCAAATACATAGACATCCACAAGCCAAAGATGGTGCTGTTATGGCTCACTTTCCAATCCATACTGAAAGTGCAATGGGTGTGGTTATGCAAGGGTGTGCAGTGTGCTGGGTGTGCAGTGTGATGGGTGTGCAGTGTGATGGGTGTGCAGTGTGATGGTGTGCAGTGTGATGGGTGTGCAGTGTGATGGTGTGCAGTGTGATGGTGTGCAGTGTGATGGGTGTATGGTGGGTACATAAGATGTGGTACATGTACTAGGAAGTACCAAAAGGGAAGTACACAACTGTACACCTTTTTGTCAACATGTGAAATTGATTTTCTAAAAACAATAATTGCCCTTTTGTGAAGCCCGAAAATGCTGCATGGGGAAAACATACCTTTTAAAGCATAAATTGTAATTAGAATTGGTACACATACAGTGTACATGCACCTTAGGTGCAATACCTGTACAAGATATTTAATGTCTATTATTCTGAATGTGGGTACAATTGGACACCCGGGTGGACAGCAAATAAAGTTTTTGCCGTTCGATCACGGAAGGGACCTGGCTGCATTTAAGGGTACTGGCTTATAGATCAAGTCTTTTCAGGATTGGGCCAAGATAAGTAAGGCTTAAATCCTTTCGGTACTCGTAAAATGACCCGTGCTTGCGGACCTATCCATTAGGCTCTGACCGATCCGCACAGAGCGTAATGGATAGGTCTGCTAGAACAGCTCGTTCTACATGTACCAAAAGGATTTAAGCCTTGTTTATCTTGGCCCAATCCTGAAAAGTCTTGTACTATAGGCCAGTACGGTTAAATGCCGCTAGGTCCCTTCCGTGACCGAACGGCAAAAACCTTTTTTGCTGTCCACCCGGGTATACAATTGTACCCCCAGGTGAATATTCAGGACAATAGACATTAAGTGAATCAAACTCAACTAAAACCATGAAACCAAGCCTCAAGTCCATATTCAAGATGCAGCCATAGCTTTTAAACTAGTTTTGACGTTAAAAAACACTAAGCAATATCAGGTTGAAACGGTGATTGAGGATTGAGAGTTTCCATCTTGGTTAAGTCAAACACATTGGTAGCCTTCTATTATAGTTAAAAATCCATTGCTAGCACAAGTGATGCAGAGTGCTTTTAAAAACAATTATACAAAGCAGGATAGGATATCCTGATATCATGACCAGGATATATGATATCATGATACCAGGTTATCATGATATCATGATACCAGGTTATCATGATATCATGATACCAGGTTATCATGATATCATGATACCAGGTTATCATGATATCAGGATACCAGGATATCATTATATCAGGATATCAGGATATTATTATCAGGACATCAGGATATCAGAATATCAGGATACCAGGATATCAGGATGTCAGGATACCAGGATATCAGGATATCAGGATACCAGGATACCAGGATGTATCAGGATACCAGGATATATCAGGATACCAGGATATATCAGGATACCAGGATATATCAGGATACCAGGATACATCCGGATACCAGGATGCACATGCATGATGTATGGTGTCACCACAAGCAGTAATGCTGGCATGTTTACGTGTGCCCACCTATCCCTTCACAAACCATTTATCATGCTGGAAGCTTCAACAACTGTCACATTATACATGCAAATCAGTACCTAAGTGCTCCTCCTACATGTGCCCAAAACCTATAACACACAGAGCATGCCTTTTAAGGCTAAATGCAAGGTCTAGTGGGTTTTGTGTACTGGTACACACACACTAAGGCACAGACTATAAATATCGCATATCTACCTCCACAAACACAGCCCACCTTTACAGAAGAGTTCACCAGCCAACTTGGACGGCATATCCTGCAACATGAGGGAGATTACATGGGCGTGCATGGGTGTTGCATACTTGCCAGTAGGCTCCAGCTTACTTACGTGTACATTGCCACCACTTGCTGCTTCTCTGGTCAGCTTCTTATAGACGTTTGATAAAAATCCAAATCTCTGAAATGAATGATAAAACTAATTCACAGAGCTGCACACTACTTTAAATTTTAAAAATATATTTTAAAAACCTGAGGTATTACTATCTTCATGTACTTTCAAATATCCAGTCATCTGTGAGAGAGTAACTGGCTGGGTATTGTACATGTACATATGAAGGGAGCCTGGCTGGGTATTGTACATGTACATATGAAGGGAGCCTGGCTGGGCTCTGTACATGTACATATGAAGGGAGCCTGGCTGGGTACTGTACATGTACATGTACATATGAAGGGAGCCTGGCTGGGCTCTGTACATGTACATATGAAGGGAGACTGGCTGGGCTCTGTACATGTACATATGAAGGGGGCCTGGCTGGGCTCTGTACATGTACATATGAAGGGAGCCTGGCTGGGTATTGTACATGTACATATGAAGGGAGACTGGCTGGGTACTGTACATGTATATACATACCTACATATGAAGAGAAAGTACTTGGTTGCTATGCACATGCTACACTACACTACCTGTGAAAAGGGAGTAGTTATAGGACAGGGTATTTATCATAGTAACTTGTGAAGAGGAAGTGAGATAGGGTATTGTCATAGCAACAAACACATGTGTTTGTTGGACAATAAACTTTAGTACTGAAGAAAGATCACTTCTCACAAATAGTAACACACCTATACACACAGACAATAAGCTTTTTCTCATAGATAGGGAAAAAAAATCTTTTCACAAAGGTGTTAAAGCTCTTATCTCGACTTCACATTCCGGCATCTGAATGGGACAGCATTACAATGACGTACGGCAGCATTTGTCATGTACCCTTCATGCCAAGTGTTGGAGTTATTGGTACACTTCAAGTAACCAGAATTTCTGTACCATGCAGCCCAAGTAGGGGACAGCCAAGCATGCAGTTACTATCCCCAATACATGCACACCCACACCAAACTTTAGAGTGGGCACCACCTCTTTTACAAACACGTTACAGACTTCATACCACAGCAATATGACTCATTTAACTGTACACACACATACACACACACACACACACACACACACACACACACACACACACACACACACACACACACAAACAACTGCGGAACAAGCACGTGGATATCACACCCATGTAAACACACACACGTGTGTGTATATCTGGCACAAACATGTCTATGGCGCATGTGCTTATCATGCACATGGACAGCTACACATGTCTAATGGTGCATGTACGCAAGTACATATACACACAACTCACATGGGTCCATGCAAGCATAAAAATGAAAATAGCATAGGGAGCTTATGGTTCTCTGAAAATGATGTACATTTGTAAACTACGAACTTTATTTGCAGGCAAACAGATACCATAGCAAAACTCTCACAAGAAAAGGATGTTAAAATTATCACAAGGACCACTTTTTAGGCCCCAGTGTAACATCATGCAGTTAGGTCAGCACTGAACATTTGCTTGTAAGCTAAATAATAACAATAACGTGATGTAATGGCCACATCCAGCAGCAGATCGCAATTATTAAAAACCTCACATACAGTGGAGTTCCCATTATCAAGAACATAGGGGATGGGAGGGAAGGGATCAAAAGGGAGGGAAGGGAGGGAAGGGAGGGAAGGGAGGGAAGGGAGGGAAGGGAGGGAAGGGAGGGAAGGGAGGGAAGGGAGGGAAGGGTGGGAAGGGAGGGAAGGGAGAGAAGGAGGGAAGGGAGGGAAGGGAGGGAAAGGAGGGAAGGGAGGGAAAGGAGGGAAGGGAGGAAAAGGGAGGGAAGGGAGGGGAGGGAGGGGAGGGAGGGGAGAGAAGGGAGAGTAGGGAGGTAAGGGAGGAGGAGGGAAACAAGGGGAGGGGAAGAGGTTGGAGGAGGAGGAGGGAAGCAGGGAAGTAGGTTGAAAGGTGAGGGAGGATCATGTAATCATGACATTATAATTTACTTGTTATAGGAAAAAAGAATGTGTACAGTTCTTAATAGTGTGTACTGTACACATTATTAAAAACTGTACACATTATTAAGAACTGTACACATTTTTTTCTTATAACAAGCCCACAGTAAATAATAATGTCATGCATGATTACAATTACATGTACAAGTGTCAATTTGAAAATCCCATTTGTTCTCTATATTATCCTAACACAGCCCTCGTCTTGTTGATACAGGTGGTGTAAATAAAGTGCTACTATACATCCCTCTACAAGCACACTATGCATGGGAGACATCCCTCTACAAGCACACTATGCATGGTAGACATCCCTTAACAGGCACACTATGCATGGTAGAAATCCCTCTACAAGCACACTATGCATGGTAGACATCCCTCTACAAGCACACTATGCATGGTAGACATCCCTTTACAAGCACACTATGCATGGTAGACATCCCTCTACAAGCACACTATGCATGGTAGACATCCCTCTGCAAGCACACTGTGCATGGTAGATATCCCTCTACAAGCACATTATGCATGGGAGACATCCCTCTACAAGCACACTATGCATGGGAGACATCCCTCTGCAAGCACACTATGCATGGTAGATATCCCTCTGCAAGCACACTATGCATGGTAGACATCCCTCTACAAGCACACTATGCATGGTAGACATCCCTCTGCAAGCACACTATGCATGGTAGACATCCCTCTGCAAGCACACTATGCATGGTAGACATCCCTCTACAAGCAAACTATGCATGGTAGAGCACATGCCATTTATTTAGTTATTCACCTACATGTACATGTAGTTGGTCCAATCTATCTGTATGTGCAAGGGCATAAGACCAACTCTACGAATGCATGATAGGAAAAAATCAACTGGAGTGAGAGACCTGACACACCACTCTTGAAAATAACATCAGTTTGCTACACATGATAGGTGCACTCCATTCCTTTGCCATGGCATTGGGACTACTACTTATGACAAAAACAAGCCATTTATTTGCCATGGTCTTAGGTGCCAAACCATTGGGAAACCCCCCCCCCCCCATTTGCTAAAGTAAAGGCCTTGGGACTACATGTGAATTGAAAGTGTGTGCAACAGTAATCACTACACAAAAGTGCTACCAAGAATTATTTGTTTGGTGCTGAACACATTCATCATACAATCGACTGTTTAGCATAAAGTACAGATAGGTGGTGAAATGGGTGCTTTGTCCCACATAGAAGATCATGAACTGGATTAGACTGTATCTCCATTTACCTCCACTCAGTACACACACACTGCTGTAATGTTATGGCAACCATACACATATGCAAGCAACGGATACAAACACTGATCCCAAATCTTAGACCAGCAGAGGGGGGAAGGGAGGATGCAGGGAATGGTAGAGGAGAGAAAAATGGAGGAGAGGAGGAAAAGCCAGTTGAAGTGTAATCAAACCGCCCGCATCTGATGAATTTAGGAGCAATGGAGGGGGGAGGAGGAGGAGGAGGGGTTCACTGCTACAGTTCCTTTGTGTGACATGGGATAAAAGTACTGCTGGCATTTGCAGCACACTACAGCAGGGTACATATCACCACCCCTCATCACCACCCCTCATCACACCCCTCATCACACCCCTCATCACCACCCTTCATTACACCCCTCATCACCCCCTCATCACCACCCCTCGTTACACCCCTCATCACACCCTCATCACTACCCCTCATCACCACCCCTTATCACACCCTCATTACACCCCTCATCACACCCTCATCACACCCTCATCACCACCCCTCGTTACACCCCTCATCACCACCCCTCATCACCACCCCTCATTACACCCCTCATCACCACCCATCGTTCACTTCTATTTGGAGAGGGTTATTCCTGTGTGCAACTCATTGCCTCAGGACACAGTTGTCAATGCACCCAACATAAATATATTTTTAAAGTCTCGTCTTTGTAAACTGGACCTAGATCTCCTTTCTGTAAATGTTTTCCCTATTAGGCCAGTACATTAGTACACTACCCTTTAGGTCCCATTACTTGCCTTCAGTGTATGTGTGTGCACAAATAAAAATAAAATAAAATCAGCATGTTTTATTGTAAACAGTGAGTGTAAAAAATAATCATGAAAGCAATGTCAAAGGATGTCCACAGCTATAACACTCAATTACTGATTAAATTCCAACACAGTAATAATTGAAATCGTCCAAAAGTGAATCTGGATTAACAAAATTTAATGACTAGATTAATAGCAATAAAAAGTTCACAGCAATTAATAAATGGCAACCCACCCTGTGTGATTCCTCTGGTATGTCGTTTCTTTGTGGGAGCCATGTTACTGCTAATTTCCGAATCTGGTCTCTGAGTTCTGCTTCTGTGTAATCTACATGTGTAATGAATTGCAACTGCAGCAATTGCTAGTACTAAAGTATTAGTACAGACAGCTACTAGTGGTGGTGGTATAGGTGCAAAGTACGGGGTTTTTTTTTTAGCTACACGTACCCTCGGACAGACCCACTATTTCCATAGCTTCGTGCTGTGTTATCTCCATGTTCCGTTAAAAAGCACGCGGACAGATTGAAAGTAATAAACACACACGTGACCGTATTACGATTTGTGTGTATTTTGGTGTTTGACACAAGGGGATGTCTGTTCCGGAAGGGTAGGTTTAACCAATTGAATATCCCGAGGTCGCTAGCTGTGTACTGTAGTGCTAGTACCTTGCTACGCCTTCTACGTATGTCTGCTGTTAGGGGATGTACCTCGAGACGAGTTGTAGGGCATACTTGTATAACAGAATGAACACATTTCACACACACACACACACACACACACGCACACAAATAAGACACACGCATGCACGCACACACCCACACGCCAAACACAACACACATACCAGTACACACACACACACACACACACACACACACACACACACACACACACGCAAGTATTGGTATTTGGGCTACAAAAACAAAAGGAAAAAGTTGTCATCCTTCTTGGTAAGTGAATGGACAACAGTTTTTGGTATATACACCTGCACACTTGGTCACCATAAAAATATAAAAAGATTCTGGCACCAATTATATCACCGAGCATCCTATTGTTGATCACTGAATACCATAGCTATGAGAAGCACAACATTAATTCAACAACACACAACAAACTCTTCCCAAGGGAGGGTGTATGCAAAGGTCCCATATGGGGGTCTGATAAATTTTGGTGACATCACACACACACACACACCCTAACTACAGGTGCTGTTCTGTCTTCACCCTCCCTATCACCACCACAGTTGGTTCAATTATACCTGTTTTGGTAAACCAATTCGGAACACAAGGATCTTTGCAACCAAAACACCATTAAAGAAGGTTTGGTGCTCTATACATTGTTGTGTTGTGTAATTCATTGACTACATGTAGCTGAGTGCAAGGCATTGTGCTCACTGCTTTGATATGGGGAAGTGTAGATTCACCTATTCACCTACCCCCATGTTGTATGTTCTGTGTGTAAGTGGTGTGTTTGTGTTTGTATGTGTGTGTTGTGTGTATGTATGTATATGTGTGTGTGTGTGTGTGTGTGCGTGTGTGTGTGTGTGTGTGTGTGTGTGTGTGTGTGTGTGTGTTGTGTGTGTGTGTACATCTTTGTGGTGTGTTGCTATGGTTTTGGTGTGTGCATGGTGTCTCTCTGGGTTGCTCCTCCCAACAGGTGGTAGAGATACGTGTGGTCTGCCCTTGTACAGGTGGCTTACATGAAACGTAGTGTGAATACATGACCACTTATGGTGTGTACATGACCACTATGGTGTGTACATGACCACTATGGTGCCTGCACTGATGTGTATGTGACCACTATGGTGTGTACATGGCCACTATGGTGTGTACATACCCACTATGGTGCCAACACCTGTATGTAGGGTGTACACATACATGACCACTATGGGGGGGTGTACATGGGCAAGCTTTTCGGACTGTAGAGGTAGAATGTTTCGGGATGAAGGATAGACATCGTGTTAGATAGGGATCAGTAGACATTGTTATCTATACAATGATGGGGAGGAAGTTCATACAACTCTGTTCTGTACTAACTCAAGGGCTTGCTGTGTAAACTGTAGGAGTGGCTTGCCCCACTGTGTACATAGGGATGGTACCGCTCCTCCCAGCTTTCACATACAATGTACACATACCTTATCAGCAAGTCTGGATCAGTTGACAACTACATGTACTGTTCTCCTGAGACGTCGTCTTCAGGTATCAAATGCTCATCAAAACACAAGGCTTGGGTTCACTCACCCTACCTTCATCAATATCCAAGTGCCCATCTCTACCACAGTCTAGATCCATCTTATCAGCATCCTCCCATCTCCAACCCATCCTTTCTCAGCATTGCCCCTCTGAATGAGTGTGATCTCTGCTCTCCCCAGTTGCAGCCCCTGGCCCTTTAGGAAGGACTGGGTACCTGGCCCCTTTAGGAAGGACTGGGCACCTGGCCCCTTTAGGAAGGACTGGGCTGGTATTAGCACTTTTAACACTCACATGCACACACACACACACACACACACACACACACACACACACACACACACAATGGAAACCAAAAATTCCTGTTGTCTCGATAACAAACCCTTAGGCAAAGGTTTGAAGATGAGTGGCTTGTTTGCATATATCAAAAATACTCACATTAGATCTACTAACTTCTCTTTGATAACTTTCTGACTTGGCTCTCCTTTTACTATTGACAGGAACATTACAGCTGGTATGCCGGAGTTGTTAGCATTCTTCTGGCCTGAGTCTTACCAGTTCTAAGCATGGTTCCCTCTGCACACATCAAACCATCTTGGCACTCGACCACTCTATGTATTCATTCACAGGGATACACCTGGTGCCACCAAGTCTTGTGTATTTGAATTAAGTAATTTACATGACATGTGGTTTGTGTATTTGAATTAAGTAATTTACATGACATATGACTTGTACATTAGCATCTCCTGTACATCATGTACCTTAGCTGCTGTGTAGTGTCTGTGTGGCAATGGTGCCTGTCACCTTTCTCCCTCTATGCCGACAGTCATTCAACTGTGGTGAAAAGCGTAGTGTCTTAAAGGATGACTTTCGCAAAGTAGCACTGGAGGAAGAGTGAGTGTTGAAGTGGATTCAATGTTCAGCAATGTACT
This sequence comes from Spongilla lacustris, assembly GCA_949361645.1. Classification (NCBI taxonomy): domain Eukaryota; kingdom Metazoa; phylum Porifera; class Demospongiae; order Spongillida; family Spongillidae; genus Spongilla; species Spongilla lacustris. The sequence continues at coordinate 5,238,568 of OX442425.1, forward strand.
TCCCCCCCCCCCCCCCCCCCCCTCTCCCCTCCCCATCTTGTAAGGTTCACACCAACCCATCTGATGGACATGCTGTTGGAGAGACATCACACCTTAGGCCTGGTGATAGACCTCACCTTCACCAGCCGTTACTACTCTCCCAGGGTACAGTATATCATGTGGTTCCTCGAGCTGCAGTTTTGCCCCTAGTCCCTAGCCGGTTATTTGGTACCTTCCGAGCGTGTCTGTGTTGTCAACTTGGAGTGTGTGGTGTTAGAATTCCTTCTTGTTGTTGTCTGTCATTTGAGTGTGCTTTTGTTTAGGAATTTGAGGACCGTGGCGTTAAGCATCTCAAGATACTGTGCCCCGGGAGAGACATTCCTGACGACAATGTGTACACACAGTAAGATGCAGCACTTGTCTCGAGAAGGCCTGCTGCCAATGCATGCACATGCTTGTACTTTTGCACAGATTTGCAGAAGCGCTTAATGCATTTTTGGTGGACCCATCCAATAAGGACAGTATGTAAACTACACTCCCATGCACTGTACACACAGTGGCTGTGTGTGTGTAAGCTGTCTAGCTTGTTTTTCAAATCTTTACTTTCTACAGAACTAGTTGCTGTGCACTGCACCCATGGATTGAATAGAACTGGATATCTGATCTGCAGGTAGAGCTGCCTTCAATACACTAGGCAACATATGTTGCTAGCAGCTCAAAATGAATATGGGTAAAAGTTCAGTAAACCATCAGTAAACCATCAGTAAACCCATATTCATTTGAGCTGCGCACAACATGTTGCCTAGTGTATGATGGCCTTTAGTTTGCACTAAGCTCACATTCACATCTGGACTTGCCTGATCTCCTCCACCCATGATCCCATCGCTAGGTACCTGCTCCAGGAGTGCCACTATGATGTAGAAGATGCCATTGATGGTAATGGGGTCTGGAATGCACTCCCTTTGATGTTGTGTAGCAACAGAATACCTTGCTTTTAGCCTTCAATCATGCCAGAGGACACTGCATTGAGAGGAAGAACTACTTGGACCACCTACGACAGGGGTACGTCTGCCTTAGCTTTGTCTAATTAATTGGACTTGGCATGTTGCTGCGGTTACTAATTTAAGCAGTCTCATAGCTTCAAGGGTTGCCACTTATCACCTGACCTCCCTCTTTCTTTTTTTTGCATATGTTCACAGATGCCCCGAACCAATGCAAGTGTGTGAGCAGTCGAATGGGAGTGTGGCTAGTAGGAAACGGTCAAGGGACACATCAGATTACCGTGACAACTCTCTCCGAAAGCAGGAGCCTCCCTCTTCCATTGAGCATGGACGGGCCTTAAACCACACCCACCTACTCCCGCTTGAATACCACTGTGACAGTTACCCAAGTATGCACCAGCACAGACCTTACAGTAGCCATCATTCAAGGTCGTACAACGCAGTCGACAGATACACAGGGAGCAGTGAGTACATTAGACCTTCTAGTAACGGTAACAGCCGTCAGACGTACAGTAATGGAGGTGCAAGCAGTGCAAGCAGGAGGCAGGAGGGTCCAAGCATAAGGCAAGAAGGTCCAAGCGGGAGGCAGGAGGGTCCAAGCAGGAGGCAGGAAGGTCCAAGCAGGAGGCAGGAAGGTCCAAGCAGGAGGCAGGAGGGTCCAAGCAGGAGGCAGGAAGGTCCAAGCAGGAGGCAGGAAGGTCCAAGCGTATGGCAGGAAGAGCTACGTGGTCTGCAAAGGCCTAGTGGTGGTCAGTACTCCTCTTACTCTGATAGGGACAATTTTGGCAGCAGACACAGCAGATACAGTCTTGATGATCGGAGGAATTATGACAAGGACAGAGACAGGCGGGCTGCAGCAGGATGGGGCTGGGAACCAGAGCCTGTGGAACAGTCCCATAGGCACGGGAGGCACTGCCACTCACACAGTGGGAGTGATCATAGTCGCATCTACTGATGAACTGTGTATGTAAAATCAATCTTATGGTTCTACTGTATTAGTAATACACAAACATGGTGTGTAAAGAAGTTTAGTTTGCACATGTACTTAATTTGTTTCGTGTCATCCATAATTAAAAAAACTGAAATGATTCGTAAAATTGAGTAAATAGAATAGAACAAGTGTTACATACATACATACATACATAAGGATATAGCAATACACAACTGTGATTATGCTCTTTTTTGTCAAGAGTAGCTGCGCAGCAATTGAGGCGGTTGTGGGGTGTGGGCTGTTCTCTGCACTACAGCTGCCAGCAGCTGTATATGGCACAAGCTTGGTCATCCCAATGTTGGGCAATAGCACGTGTACTTAATTTGTTTCATGTCATCCATAATAAAAACTGAAATGATTCGTAAAATTGAGTAAATAGAATAGAACAAGTGTTACATACATACATACATACATACATAAGGATATAGCAATACACAACTGTGATGATGTTCTGTTTGTTTTTCTGCTCTTTTTTGTCAAGAGTAGCTGCATAGCAATGGAGGCGGTTGTGGGGTGTGGGCTGTTCTCTGCACTGCAGCTGCCAGCAGCTGTATATGGCAGTTGGTACATACCCTCACAGGCTTGGTCATCCCAATGTTGGGCAATGGCACACTGTTCGAAGAGCACTTGGCACAGACAACCTATCCAGGGAGCAATGCAAAGAGGATTAATCTTAATTGGTCAGAAAGGGGGGTGCCACCTAACATTCATCACTCAATATCAATTTGTGATCTATTTCCTCTACAATTGGCTTCAAGTATGGTACAGCTTTATACGCAATATTACAACATCCTCCCTCAGCAGGATAAACCCCTTCTATGTTGGCATACACACAACAGCACATACATTTCCACAGTTCCTGCAGTGGTGTCTTCTCCTGGTCCATGAGAACCTGTCGTGACAGGAGAAGCATGTGGGGGTGACACAGTCAGAGGCCCAGAACGAATTATCTGTGAGAGGGGGGAGGAGGAGGAGGGAAGGGGAGGTTAGGTCTACACGATCCACACAGCAGCCTTCAATACAACGGTCACTACGAAACTGATCCACACTTACCAACAGCAGTTGCAGTTACTGGAATTCGTAGTGCTGAGTAAAGAAGGAAACACAATATTGAAATCACCAATACAATCAAAAGCTGGCATGATTTCACTTACCATCAGATGACGATGTCATCAGAACAGAGCCGTGATCTGTGGTGCAAGGTGCAGACTGGACGTCCCTCTCACTCCCACACATGGACTCTGCCGCCGAAGGCCCGCTCTGACAGATGGTGAAGACGTGCTTCAGTATGACTCTGAGGTCCTTGGCGTGGTTGGTTTGCAGCTGGTCCGCGACCCCTGATATGGCCACAAAGAGTCTGTGGATCAGGTCCTCTGCACTGGCAAATCCAGCCGGACCCACTCGGCTCCTGCGCACCGCCCTCTCTCCAGTGCCAGGGCTTGTCCCTCTCTGCTATAAGGAATTAAGGAATGCCACCATTCATGACAGCTGCCCTCTCTATACATCTATACACTCACTGACAATGCCCCCCCCCCCCCCCCCCCCCCCCCCCCACCTCCCTTGCACTTACTGTGGCTTTCCTCCTCTCCGTCGTGTTGTGCTGTGGTGCGGTGGTCCCATCCCCAAGTAGCGGGTTAGTGGCGTCCACACTACTATGAATAAGCTTAGGCAATTCAAGGTCATGAATATGTTTGTCGCCACGCTCTGGCGCACTGGTGGATTGTAGGGCTGGTTCGCATGGGCTATCTGGAGATCTCCCAGGCGACTTGGAAAGCTTCTTCCTGGCCAGTGTTCCGATGCCTTCAGCGGAGCAGAGCGCTCGCTCCAGCACAGTCAACTGATCTGGTGTGAGGTGACCAAGGAGCTCCCTGTGTGCACAAGGGGTTAAAGTAATACAACTGACACACACACACACACACACACACACACACACACACACACACACACACACACACACACACACACACACACACACACACACACACACGTCAACAAATACACTCACTTGATCCTTGTGAGAAGCTGGCGGTAGCCTCTGAAGAAAGGAGGCATGTCTTTCTTGGGTTTTGAAACGTCAAGTGGGCCATCTGGATACACAGTAAGTCCACTGTAGTGGAGCAAGGGGGGGGGGGGGGGTCAAAGTGGAACCATTTCATACATACAGTACTCACCACACAATGGCAAGACGCGGTATTGCAAACATAATCACAGGGTCCATCATTTCCACCATATCAGTTGTGATGTACTTTTTCTGAAGGCCCCTATAAAATAAAAGTGTACATGAAATTCTTTGTGCAACATGAAGTGAACTAGCTAAGATGTGTGTGTGCTTGCCTTAAGGTTGCTTCACTGAACAGAACAATGGTATCTTGCTGGTAGTAATACAGCTCTTCCGACATGACATTGCACATCAGGCTCACATAGCTGCAAACACAATGGAAACATTTAAACTCAGGTGCAGTAGTGCTGGGAGCAGCTATTGCAGCGTACCGCAACTCAAAATTCACCCACACCATGTCAAATTGTCTCAATACATCTTTGAGCTGTAAAAGGGACATTCGAACATCAGCACTAAGCAACAAAGCACATCAATAAAGTGCAGTAAGTGACTGTGAAATACTCTATTTGAACAAAACTAATAGCCACCCTTTAATGATTAATGTACAAACCTTCTGCGAGTAGGTAAGCCTATCTGTGAAGCATTGCTCCCGGATAGCTTCTCTGACTTGACACATGTACTTCGTCAGATTAATGGCATGTGGTCTTAGCTCCACAGATTCTGCTTCGTGGTTAGCAATGTGCGATCCGGCAGCAATGCACTGTGCCCCACCCCGCAAAAAAAAAAAAACAGGTACGGTGAACCTTAAGCGACCATGCTGCGGTGCCGCACAACTTACCTCTGCACCAAACCAGATAGGTCCTGCGCCAAAATGCAAGACTTCAAATAAAGCGCTTCCCAGACACCAAAAAAAATATGTAGGACGTACCATTGACTTGGTCTAGAGCCACGTCGTCTGGATATTTGGCTCTGAAGTCTCTGCAGGCTCTCCCTTCCGGACCCAACGCGTCTTCAGCAATAACCATGAGAACGTTCACCAAGTTGTGCTGGGCCTCCTTGAGCTGGCGGATGAGCGTCGCCCTCTTGTCTAGGTTGTCGGGGCAATTCTCCATCAGTTGGTTCAGGTCTTTCATCAGCCGAGTCACGGCCAAGTCGCAGTGATAGAACACGGCCAAAGGGTCCGCGTCATCATGCTACGCGGGAGAAAGGAGGGGGGGGGGGGGGGGGGGGGGGGCGGGGGGTAGTTACTTGCATCGGTACGTTGTCAGCTTTGCGGTCCGACTAATAAAACGTTATGGTATAACTATAAGCATTACCTTAGGCTTGTTTATCAACTTTCTAAATCCGAGCATAGTTGCAAATACCCACCAGATGAGTGTGGCTCTGTTTGCTGATACTCGAACATTTTGTACAGCTGCTACAGGAAGCACCAAAGCTGTACAGCGGAAGTCCAATCGTTTGACTGGCGGGCGGATGCCACATAAAGACTTGACATTCAAATGTCGTGGGCGTAGTTATTAATCCGTTGGCCAAAATTGCGTGTTAACGCACGCCCACGGGCAGAGAGATAGTGCCCATATGGCACCACATGTTTACCACAAATACACGCGCGAGTCCTCATGATTCGCATTTTGTTTTAAAGCAGGCACACCCCTGAGTGAGTAGATCATACTCCATGGGTGAGAAATGCACGTCTTCTTAATCAATGACAGGAAAACATCTGAACAAGCACTACTACATGTGAAAATGTGGTCAGACAACATAAATTGCTAACGTAGCCCAATCATCAGCAACATGCATTACGGCCATGCAGCTATATCTTGCGACAGAAATGGATTGCATTGCCACATGTGCATTGAAACGGTTTATTAAAAAGATAAGCAAAACTTGATTGCCACAGCAACCTAATTTATTCTGCGCGCGGGATGAATTTGAGCTGGGTACGAGATTGCTTCGAGCCCCGCCCCCGAAATTCTTTTAGCGCATGCATCTGGAAGTCTTGCAGGCATGTCGTCAACCCAGCTAGTTACCCGCTCGTACAAGTTGGACACACTTGCGGCGGACAAACGGCCGTTCGAAGTACAGCTAGATGTAGAGGCCTTAAACCGGCGTAAAAAGGTATCACAAATCTTGAGCGGTGGTCCATTTAAAGACGAACTGGAGAGCATTTTAAAAGATCAGATAAGTGGATCACAGAAGCGTTCAGTGGTTCTAAAAAAATTGCAAGAAACAGTTATTCCAGCGAAAATTCTTGAAGCAGCAAAGCAGGCAACGCCCCTTTCTCCTCCCCTTCATCTTGGAGAACTCATTGTTCCCATCAACGACCTCAGGGGCTCCAATGCTTCGAAATACACTATCCCCGAGCGACAATTGCGGTGTAAGTTGGCATCGATTTGCCGCCTGAGCGACATGTTTGGCTGGAGCACTCTGATTCACAATCTTGTCACGGTAATGAATATTTGATCAATGATCTAGCGCATTTCGTTACGTACGTCTACTTTCAGGCTGTATGTTCAGCATCAGAACGAAGTGTGCTGGTCAACCCTTATGGTCTCATGTGTTATGAAGTTACTGCATCCAATCTGGTGAAGGTTGGATATGAAGGGGACATTTTTGACTACGGTGGCACTCAGTTTGAGGTGGATCACCCTGATCTACCTCTGCACCTGTCCCTATACGCTAGGATGCAGGACATTAGGTGCATCATCCCTGTGAGAAATTCGGCTGGTGTTGCTGTAAGTAACACGTACATGTACATACATACATGCAGTGCATGTGGAGCACCATCATGTGACAGCCACATCTTAGTACTGCCACCTTGTTCTTAATGACATGCAGGTTTCGTGCATGAGCTGTGGTCTCCTTGGAATGTCAGAAAAGGCATTGATGGTAACTTGCACTCACACACTCGCTCACTCACTCACTCACTCACACACTCACTCACTCACTCACACTTGCTCACTCACTCACACTTGCTCACACACTCACACGCACTCACTCACTCACTGACTCGCTCACTCACTCGCTCACTCACTGTAATTATCCATGTTATAGATCATGATAAAAAGCAATCGATTCTAATCAAATGTTACTAGGTTGGAAAAATCTCATATACTGATCTGGAAGAAGATGTAGATTTAGATCCTACAAGCAAGGTTGTGACATGTGTTCTAAAATTTGTGGGACACAATTGAAACTCTCTTCCATATGTTTGCAGATCCTATTTGTGCGTGGACAGGGTTTTTTGGCTTTTGGACAAAGTGTTGAGGAAGCATTCCATTATGCCTATCATGCTGTGAGAGCATGTGAGATTCAGGTATAAACGTGAGCAGACTGCAAGTAGTTCAAATTGCATTTCTACCAAGGTATCGGCAATAACTGCTGGAATGGATAGTTTGTCTACTTTTGGCTTGAAAAGTGAGCTAAAACCTGTAGACCAACAGCGTGAATTTGAGGGACTAATGAGGATGCTCGACAACAAGGTGAGGCAGTCTTGCAGTGTAAAGCAACATTACATTAAGTGAGCTCAGCAGATGTATAAACCGTTTGTCCTTAAATTAAAAATGCAACACTCAATAACTAGCTGTCTCTGTCAAACTGATTTTTCTAAAGGGCTATAATACTGGATATGAGTACAAGTGCTGGGACTTGTTTCAACCACCACCAGATGCTGGCTATGAGGCCAGAAAGAAAGAAAGAGAATCAAAGAGAGCTAAGCAGCTTGAGCAGAAAGGTACATGCTTGCTTGAGGCTTGTACAAATGTAAACACATGACTACCTAACTCTGATGCAGGCTATAAAAGAGAAACACCACTAGTGGAGGTACTGAAGTGTATTGGGTGAAGTGTCTAGCTTGATTTGCATTGATTATATCTCACAGACAACTGAAACTGCACAGACACGAAAACTGCATCACAAAGCAGGTTCTACTGTGCAGACAGAGGTATTGTCTTTTTTTTTTTTTTTAACACTCAAATGCATTTTTACTGATGGAGTCCACACACCTCAGCAGCACAATCTTGGGTTAAGGGACCTTACAAGCACTTCTGAGCAGCCAAGAATTGTATGCACATAGTTTGCTTGCATGTACATTTGCCGTTTACCCCAACTATCTCCAGGTGCCAGGCTCTTCCAGGAGACTTTCAAATTCTAATAACAATGTCGAATCACAGACTAATTCAAATGCAAAGCCATATGACAGACCTAGGGAAGAGGCAAATGCAGCAGTTTCTGATACCAGAAGGCATCCTGAGGCTCCATTCTTTCAGCCATTAGAGCGGGCAATGAATGCGGCTAAACAAGTTGCCTACTCAACCCACCAGGCAGTTGAAAAGCTCATCTTGCTTGACTTACCTGATCAAGAAATCCATCCACAGCCATACCAACCACCAGCCATGGGGATGGCTGCACCCACGCTCAAATCAGAAGCGGCTTCTGCACAGTACGTCACCTCAGGCCTCCCTTCGTCTAATGGACAGTGGTATTCTCCTGCCACCAATGAGGGCAGCTCAGGACTGCGCACTCGAACTGTGATATTCAGCAATGACCACATGTCAGCAGAGAAGGCAGCAAACGCTGCAAGGGTTGTAGCCAAGAACACGGCAGAAGCAGTGCGCAAGATGACTGGTTCCTTAAAGGAGCCTGCAACACCGTCTCTCTCTCCAGTGTGATCCCCCCCCCACTCCCCCATGTCACACAATATATATAAAGTTCTCAAATTACATTTCAAAAATCTAACACTCCCGCAGCCTTGTCATAGTCATGTAATTAATGACATTTCAAAACTTTTATAACTTTAAAATCACTTCTGGTAACCACAGTAAAATGAACATTACATGCACTATGAAGGCTTTAATTGTGTTTTATATGATGCTGTATCTAAATTAAATAATTATGACATGCAACATCTGGCTAATGGTGCATGTGCCCCCCAACAACTGTAATTTTATAGATGGTAATCTGATCCTCTGCATGCCTCTTTGAGGTGGTTTAGCAATGCCACCTGCGCTGCAAACAGGTCTGCTAACGCTTAAAGAATAGATTTTCAGCCACTGAAATGAATTTGACTCATATGTACTACTACGGGTATTTTGCTAATCGTATTCATGACACTTCAAATCCTACATAGGACCTACTAACGTAGGTCCCGATATACCCAATAGTTCTGTGCTTCCTGGTTCTATTTCCTGGCACAATTTAAAAATGTGTGATAATAATATGTACAATACTATACAGATTTTTCCAGTTTTGAGATTCTGCTAAGCAATGTCTCTTCTTTCTGCTTCAGTTTCTGTGCAACATTTGCCTAATTACGAAAACAAAGAAAGAGAGGTCATACATGTTCTATGGCTGCACCACACACCCTGACCTGATATGCAGTTAGCATTTGCTGTGCCATGTCTGACATCAGGTGCTGCAACTCATTGATATCTATGCCTTCAGCAACCTCCCCTGGGTCAAGCAACTTTTGGCTGAAAAGGATGCACCACAGGCATGGCACTTACCAACAGGACCACCATCCTTTGCTTCAGGAAGCACGGTACTCTTGTACAAAAGGAGTGCCAAGTTAGTACAATGGTCACACTGTGCACACAAGTACCTGTGTGGTGGAGAGCTGTATCTTTGGCTTGGAAGTCATCCAACTTTCGTAGAACTCCAATGGTACACCTTCTTCCAAAGGGGGTGGTACAAACAAGCCGTTGGGGGGCAAGTTGACCTGTAGCTGAAAATATCAATTTGAATGGGCCAGCAGAATGAATGCTCATTAATTCTACCACATCACAAATGTGCTCCTCATTTTGCTGATCTGAAAGGAGACATTCAAATGCCCTATAGTGCTGGAATAGGGTCTTTGTAATGTATTCTCCTGAAAGAATGGCTTGTTCTGTGCCAAAGCATCTAAGCGAAGTGGGACCTGAAGTCCCAACATTTGAAAGTGTTTGCTTGAGCTCTTTGATGTTGTCACAAAGTGCTAGCTTTCGCGCTACAAAGCAAAACATATACAATGACACTCAAAATGCCCAAATAAGATTGACTGTACCTACTTTTTAAATTGTCTAGCAGTGTATGCAGGAGTGTAAGGAATGCAGATGTCTGCTCCAAGTTGAACTGTTGCTCACGAGCAAACGTAAACTAGTGTTAAGGACCTTACACATGTCAAGCAGCCACAACATCTCTCCTCTTTAAAAAAACCCCCAATAAAAGATATCAATATCCAGACACAAAAAAGTCCAGACGAGCTGCATCTCTGAGTGAATATTCATAATCAGGCAACGCAAGAATTGCTCCAAGCGTCCTATCCGTGTGTGCAAAATTGTATAAGTAACCAACTGTTTTATAGAGCCGTTTGCTTAACTTCTCAACCTCTTCAATAGGTTGCACTAATAAATTCTTTAGGTCCGATTCTTTAAATATCATCCATGCCAATTGAGGTACCTCTGGTTCTGCTTTTTCAACCTGAACCTTGAGGTATTAAAGCTTAGAATTAAAAAATCTCTCCCTGTTTCTGCTCACTTCTTCCTGAGTCGCTTCACTTTTCCTAGCGCTCCTGGTCTTAGGCTTGGAGGATTTTGACATACCCCGTTTCGTTACCTAGTGACGGGCAGCGACATTACATCACGGGTGGCGTTCATTAGAGAAGGATTATTATTTACTTAGGGTGTAGTAATAATGGTGCTGGAAGCAACTCTGGTTTGGTGAGTTTAGAGTATATACGTTATTTGGGTTGTGATAGTGTAGTACATGTGCTTTGTGCACTTGGCATTAGTATTTATTAATGCCAGGTAACGCTCGCTACCGGCATGTACTCTGTTTTTGCGCGTGTAGTGTGTTGTGTACGCCATATGTATGTAGGTGTGGGGTTGTGTTTGTGTTGCATTTTATGCATATATGTGTGTGTTTTAATGTGTTATTGTGGATGTAAGAAGTTGTCTGTAATACGTGTGTGCTATAATTAGAACTATTTACTAATTACATTACGCCACAGTAATGTGGCCCAAAACAAAACGATGACGTAATTTATGGACCACCCTTTCGAAGGTAGTGAGTATATGTAGTGTAATTTGGGACACTGCGCACTTCATACACAGATAATAAGTATCTCGTGTCTTTGGTAGAGTGTGCAGCAGATGAGTTGATGTAATACACTTTGCATCTTTGGTTACATCTTGAAATCTGTCACCAATATTAACAAGTTATAAATGAAATCTCTAAATAGGTAGGAATTAGGATTTGAGGTATAAAAAATACTTTGTTGTTTCCTAATCAACTCAACTGGATTATCCGTTATATGTACTGTCGTATACTGTTTAACCAATTTATTTGTATGCAGTTTTACACTTCTACTTTGTATATCTCAAGCATTCTGCCATGATTTGATGTGATAGATTCATGAGAGGAGTTTACCTATAGCTTGAGGACCAGCTAGTTGCTCCATTGAGGAGGAACAGTGTTCTGCAGAACTTGCTAATTTGGGGTTCTAATAATAAATACACAATAATAAAAAATGTAGCCCAGTTGCAAAGGTTTTAATATTGCACTGGACGATTATAGTACCTTCATTTTTTATTTTCATATAAATGTTAGGTGATTTCATTTGTTATTATCACCACTAGCAAGTGTTAAATGATACCAAACTGTCATCAAAGTGTTTTTTAAACTGAGCACAAGCTACATGCATTTGCCTTTTTTCTAAACCTGCAGTGTTGATAACAGTGAATGGATGCGGAATGGAGATTTCATTCCTAATCGCCTCCAAGCACAGCAGGATGCTGTGCACGCTGTGTGTCGAATGAAAACAAAACTCAATGCTGAGAACACAGTTGGCTTGATGTCGCTGGCAGAGTGGGTTTCAGATTACTGCGGAAGGCTGATAAAACATAATGTGTTTATTGTTTTAGCAATCAAGTTCGTGTGACTCTAACTACAGATGTGAACAAAGTGCTCAAGGCTCTCCAGCAGCTTGAGCCAAAGGGACATATCAATTTGATCAGTGGGCTGAGAATTGCTCATGTGAGTGCTAATAGTAGTAGGATAGGAAATAGGCAGTGGAGTAGAGTTGTAGGATTGGATAATGTGCTGTATGTCGTCATCAGTCACAGCTAGTCTCCATTTGTTGCAGTTGGCATTGAAGCATCGTCAGAACAAAAATCAGAAGATCAGAATTGTTGCTTTTGTTGGCAGCCCATTAGATGTTGACCTAAAGGAAGTGAGTATTTGCCTGCGTCAAATTTTGTATCCATTTTTACGATGTACATGTAGATGTAATGTGTGCTGCACTGGATGGTATGTAGGGTTTCCTTTTCTTGTCACATTACTAACAGTTTGAACTAGGATGACATTACATAGAATTGAGCTTGTGCATCTAAAGCTGGTATTGGTAGCCAGCCTCTTATCAGGTCTGTTTTGAATATAACTAGTGACCATTGTGTAATATATTGGCGCTCTTTACTACTAAAACTCTAGATACGGTTACATGTTCATTTCTGCTCATCTTGCTTGAGCAGTGTTATGAAAGATATAAATCAAATCCTTTTCATAAGTTTGTATACTCTAAACTTATTGTATCTCGCAATGCATTGTAGAGCAACTTTCATAAATATGAATAGCAGCCCAATCAGGTTTTGACCTGAATAAATAAATTAAAGCAGGGTGTTGATGGGAGATTAACCTTTAATCTATCCTGAATTCAGGATCGGTAAAATCCTGAATTCAGGATGGTGAGTTCTGCCGTTTATAACAACCATTGCAGTGAAAATTAAAATCATTAAAACATAAAAGTTGTTTCTTCCAACAATGATGCATACATTCTATAGCATGGAATAATTTTTATCATCTAGAAAGCTGCCTAAACTTCAAGGATGCATAAGCACGTTCGTTGCACCCGTGTACATAAATTAAATGATTAGCAATTTATAGTTTGTAATGCTTACAAAGAGCATTGAACATATCAATTTTACTCCTTTTCACTACTTAATGGTGGTAGCACCTCCAGACTCTTGGTAGAAGTTGTCAAACTTGTACACAAATTAATACAAAAGTGTAATTTATTATCACTGTCCGAGCATCCGCCCCTTCTTTTTATGTCCCAACAGTAGAGGTGACAGCATTTCTACCAATGCCAGGCATTTCTGCATTGCTCTCAACGACAGAAATGCTTTTTAATTTTTATTTTGCAGAGGCTAACCATCGTACCACCCGCTCTGACTCGCTTCGCTTAGTCCGCCTTGAGTTAATTCGATGCTCGTACCTCCTGTGTCCCATATTGTTTAATTTGCTTATATGGCTCTCCTTACAGATCTTAGTAACAGTTTCTATCTTGAAATTAAGCTTCCTGCTCTTTCCTCAACCTTATACCCGACTTTGATGGTAACCGCGGCATTATTTGCGAACGAAAATGTAAACTAAGCCTAAACATTGTTTTTTCTAAAAGAAATAAAGATTTGAATGACTAAAATGGATAGCGCTGTTTAGATGAAAGCCTGCAGAAGCTAGATATTAAAAAAAAAATCATCAATACCGTTCGAATTTATGTCGATACGAGCGGCGTAAAGTCATCCTTAATTCAGGATTTCCATCCTGAATTAAGGATGAAAATAGATTAAAGGTTAAAGGTTAGCCATTATATGTGTTGATACATTGTTTGTTATAGGTACATGTAATGAAGTTGTTATGCAACTGAGACCACTTGTGGTTTAGATGGTCTACACATGTACATCGCTTAACTAGACAGTTGCTTATTTGAGCCATTTTCAGTCAGAATGGAAACATGATTTATTTTGGTACTTTAACTTTCACATGCGCTACTTTTAAAAACCATTTTGATGTTTCAGCAGTTGAAAGGTATACTTAACTAATAGTAATTCATTTGTTAATGTTGTGTCTCTTGCCAGAGTAAACATGCCTGCTGACTTAACCAAAAGAAGAAAATCCTAGGGTTTCCCCAGCCTCTTGGCGCTTTTGTGCTTTATAAGGCACAGACGGATATAGCCATCATTATGTTATTATTTTGATCCTAACAGAACTGCATGCCACATTATTGTAATGTACTACTTTGTTTAATGGGGTTAACATCATAGTACTTGTTTATCACTGCAGTTCATTTTGAAACCTCACTGGGGTTTGTTCCATTTTGTTTAAAACAGATGTGGCTTGTCAAGTAGTGTAGTCAGTAACTCCTTGGCAAGGTGTGATGCAAAATCAAAAGCTTATCACATGAATGTTAATTACCTTTACTGTATCTGATTTACCACTAAGTTAAATGGTAGAACTATTTTTTATGATTTTTTAAAACGTTTTGAAATTGATTTGTGGGGGGATAATTTCATCTTGATAGTGTGGTCTGATATTTGTTTCATGAACTGTTATAGTTACCAGTTAATGTCAGTTGACAATTGTAACATGCAAGTTTAATCAGTCTGCCATAATTGCTGAGTAACTTTGTTTATTGGAGATTGTTAGGCATGATTAGTTAATTAATTGTGTCAAACCTTAATAAACTAGCAGGAGTAGTATTGTGCAACTTTGAATACCATATGTATGTGTGTGTGGTTAAAATTTTAATTCACTGTATATGGATGTAAATGAGAGTTATTTTGCAGTTGCAGAAATTGGCACGACGACTGAAGAAGGAGAAAGTTAATATTGACATTGTGAACTTCGGAGAAGATGTAATATGCATGTAGATTCCTTTTCAAATGTCAATAAGGATCACGTTTCTTTGTTTGGTAGGAGGTAAACACTGATAAGTTGACGACCTTTATTGATGCACTCAATGGAAAGGAGAAAACATGGTAATGAGTTTTACCTGTGGTGACTGTTGATGTTTGATTGGTTTTTACTTCTGATCAATCAGCCATCTGGTTACCTGCCAGCCGGGTCCTTTGTTATCTGAGGCAATACTGTCATCACCCATCCTGTCAGGTGAAGATGGTGCACCAATAGCACCAGGCTATGAGTTTGGAATTGACCCATCAGAAGACCCTGAACTGGCTATGGTAAGGCTTGTTCTCTATGTATGTTTCCATCTCTATGTAACTGTATGTTGATGGATGCTGGCTGCAGGCATTGCGAGTTTCCTTGGAGGAACAGAGGCAGAGACAAGAACAGGAAACTAGCAGGGTGCAGCAGGAGTCACTGCACCAAGGTATGTGGCAACTCAACATTTGCTTTCACTTAACTGTGTATTTCTGCAGTGGTAGCAGCAGGTGGAGGCACTGGAGGAATGGAGGTAGCCCAGGCTGATCTTCCGTATAATCCTGTAAGTAAACTACATGTGCTGGCCATTGTGTTATAGTAGTTAGTGGTGAAGGTGGTGGAGATACATGTACACATTCTCTCAGAATTCTGCTAATGGTGACTTTTGTAATGCAATTTTTTCACACTCAGTTGTATGGAAATAATAGTAGGAATTCAACCTAATGTTGATTTTGATATACAAAATTTCAGACCTTACGAACGTGGATAGTGCTTGTACCTTGAAACTTCACTTTGTACCTTGCCTTGTACCTTGCCTTGTACCTTGCCTTGTACCTTGCCTTGTACCTTGCCTTGTACCTTGCCTTGTACCTTGCCTTGTACCTTGCCTTGTATCTTGCCTTGTACCTTGCCTTGTACCTTGCCTTGTACCTTGCCTTGTACCTTGCCTTGTACCTTGCCTTGTACCTTGCCTTGTACCTTGCCTTGTACCTTGCCTTGTACCTTGAAACTTCACTTTGACTAATAATGTATTTCTGTGCTGTTACCAATCCCAGGAGTTAGGCCCAATTTCTGATGACAGTGCTGGTCCTGTAAGTTTTTAATCTTACTTGCATCTGTACAGTATTGACACTTCATTTGTTGCTGTTAGGATGTTTCAGCTTTATCAGAAGAGCAGCAGCTTGCGATGGCTATGCAGCTTTCTTTGCAGGGAGCAGGCTTCAATGATGCAATGGAGATAGAGGCTGCTGGGAAGGTGAGATCATACAGGTAACCTACTTGTCCAAGGTTGATTTCAATGGTGTAAGCAGGCTGAAGGTGTGGGTGAGGAGGAGGACACAACAATGGAGGACCTTATGCAGAACAAGGAATATTTGCAGAATGTGCTCCGCACACTTCCTGGGGTTAATCCAGAGGAAGCACTCCATAATCTTGAACAGATGTCTCAGACTGCACAGGAACAGAAAGATGAAAAGAGTGTTAAAGATAAAAAAGATGAGGTGTGTGTATGTGTATAAGTATAATTAGCCGCATCACTGTGTAGAAACATAATTAGCCTCATCCCAGGCCCTATTAAATTACGGGGGGGGGGGGGGGGGGGGGGGATAGGGCCTGTTGTCCATTGGCAAGGTCCTAGCGCTAGCCTATACTGTTGTATACTGTTGTGATTGAAAAAAATAACATAATTATAATCTATGGACAACGTATATACAACCATCATACAGTGTAAAAAAGTTTATGATTACCAAGTTTCTTGGCAAGGTCCTAGCGCACAGCGCTAGGACCTTGCCAATGGACACTGGGCGATATTTAATATAAAGTAGGGCATGGGGACAAGGCTAAAGTATAATGTACACATGCTACTATAGGGTGCGTATGTGTAGCAGGGTAATTCCATATATATATTTGCCACCCTTTTAGCATCATTGTCCAGTTTGGACATGCTTTTTTCCCCATGTGTTCTCCCCATTGGAGTATGCAAAATTGCTGTACATTTGTATACCCTATAGTGTATAGCTTTTAATATACGACAAATTAAAATTTTCATTTTTTCATAACCTCGGTTAACTCGGTTGAGCATATCCTGAGTCCTGAAACATTCTGATTGATTTGAATATATCCAAAACATTGCTAAGATTGAGGTCTACATAAAATTAATTAATTTTAATAACTTCTTGGCATGTTACATGAATAAAGTCATGAATTTGTAATGAATTGTGACCTATCCAAAAATGTGAAAGTCTGAATCACACCAGACTTGTACCATAATTAGCTAACCATACCCCAAACATACTGGGACACGTATTCTCAGGGCTGGGACACGTATTCTCAGGGCTGGGACAGCACAAAAAGTGGCATGTTATGTTTTGACAATACCTTAGCTGTGTAAACTGCCCTATGTAAACAAGCAGTGGGAGGAATAACATGGCTGCCAGCCACTTTTAGTGCTGTCCCAGCCCTGAGAATACGTGTTCCAGTAAGCTTTTCAGTTAAATATGTTTGGGGTATGGTTAGCTAACTATGGTACAAGCCTGGTGTGATTCAGATTTTTCTTTGGATAGGTCACAATTCATTACAAATTCATGACTTTATTGCC
Organism: Spongilla lacustris; assembly: GCA_949361645.1. Classification (NCBI taxonomy): domain Eukaryota; kingdom Metazoa; phylum Porifera; class Demospongiae; order Spongillida; family Spongillidae; genus Spongilla; species Spongilla lacustris. Next base: position 5,255,889 of record OX442425.1, read on the forward strand.
AAGAAGTTATTTTAAAAAATAATTTTATGTAGACCTCTATCTTAACAATGTTTTGGATATATTCAAATCAATCAGAATGTTTCAGGACTCAGGATATGCTCAACCGAGTTACTGAGGTTATGAAAAAAAAAAAGAAAATTTTAATTAAAAGCTATACACTATAGGGTATACAAATGTACAGCAATTTTGCATACCCTATGGGGAGAACACGTGGGGAAAATAGCATGTCCAAACTGGACAATGATGCTAAAAGGGTGGCAAATATATATATATACAAGATATAAAAAACATTCTCTCTGAGAAAGTTGGTGGTATATAGGATTTGAAGGCAGTGGTGGTGTAAAAAGGAAGGGAACAAGGGATCAACGATGATACAAGTTTTTTGTAACAGTCCTATATTTAGCACTTTTGTAGTACGTACATTTTTCGTTGCTAAATATAGGACTGTTACAAAAAACTTGTATCATCGTTGATCCCTTGTTCCCTTCCTTTTTACACCACCACTGCCTTCAAATCCTATATACCACCAACTTTCTCAGAGAGAATGTTTTTTATATCTTGTTTCCTTCATATTTTTTTTTACATTGGGTTGCCTTAATATAACCAGGTACCAGTATGATATTGTGTACCTGCCTTCTAGTACAGGAAAGTGCATTCATCAGAACCTGTTACTTGTGTGTGCATTTATGTAACTCAGTAGTGTCATAGACACTTGTTTTGGTTAGTGGTAGAGAGAAAAGGATCAGTCATTTATACCAGCTGTGCAGAAGTACCCACCAAAATGCTATGCATACCCATGTCCAGCTGTAGCAACACTGAACATGTCACTGCCTAGCAACATCATGTTTTGTGGTTTGTTTCTGAATATATGGAAGCAAACAACATCAAACTTATAAACTCCTGGGGTTACCTTCTTTGTGATTTGATTCAATTGCCATTGAGGATAGGTCCCCCATATTATGCCTGCTTCTCAGACATATATGTATTATCCACTCAAGGTGGAGGGTATCATGAGGCCCAATCTCACTCATTGTCGCCTATTTTAGGCAAATGAATCTGCTTGGACAATCAGCTGATAACACACCTACCATTGAGGTCTACTGGTATACCATGTAGGCCATGCTGTTTTGTGTGATTGTAAGAGGTATAATAGAAATAGGGTTCTGAGACAGCACTATGATGCCTTATCCCAGCTATAATATCATTATTTTATTGCATTAATAGCACGAACATCTTTTAACAATCCCCCTGCATTTGCTCTTCGAATGTTCAGTGCCTTAGCAAGTAATGCATCTACGCTAACTTTGCTAACAGCAGCATGTGCAGATCTAGTGGTAACCTTTTGTGCTAACCATGGATGGGTCTTGCAAAAGGCATCATTTAACTCATCTAGCAATGTCCTATTGCTTAGAATAGCCTTTTCAAGGCCACCCTTATACTCCATTAGAACACTATCATTGGGTTCATACAGGCAGTAGCTAAAATGATTAAGGAGATGGAAGCATGCAGTCAATACTTCACTGGTAATACACGTACAAGCCACATAATAATGTCAACCCCATGTCATGCATTATTTGTGTGTACTATACATGTACTAGGGGTGACACTTGAACTGTATTGCAAAACATAATAAACAGTGCAACTAATATCAATAATATGAATACTGTGTAGCAACACCCGTTATGCAACATGACAAAATCCAACTGTACATGTCATCACCTAGCAACACAATGTATAAAGCACTTTTCCAGCTGCTCTAGACTAAAAGAAGCGCGCCAAACCATAATATTCCATGCACAACTCACCTTTGGGCCTCACGCTTACGCTTCTGGTATTGCGCCCTTTTCGCTAAACATGCAGCAGAAGGGTTTATCCAATATTGTATCCTTTTGGAATCCCGATTGGTCTCTTGCTGCTTTTGCCTCTTAGAAGCTTGTAACTCGTCAGAATTCTGTTCATCACAGCATACACGCCCCCTCTTAGAAGCGCCGAACCCGAGAGAGGTCTCTAACTCCTCGTTTTGATTTTGGAGGTATTCCGCTCGTCGCTTTGCTCTCCGCTGTTGTTGTCGTGAAGGCATTTTGATAAAACAACTTCGCCAATATGAGTTAAAAAATGATAGATAACTAATACTATACACATATCACATGAACATTGCCATGGGAACGCTTTCATATAGCTCCATATGCATATTACGTATATCAGTAACATGCTTTATTTCCATATCTGAGACCTGTAGATGTTCTTCCAGAATTTTCTAGATTTTTTGGTGTATTTTGCGCTCATTACAACCATTCCTATCCCGAGTTATACTCACCCAGAAAAACTGTTGGAGGAGAAATTTGGGACTGGGAACGAGAACTACGAGCTTTTTTGTTCTCTAAAAGTAAACAGTCTGGCGACTTGAACAAAACATGAAAATGATCGTCTTTCCATTGTGGATCGATAGCAATAAAGAACTACACTATCCGTTTCTCGGTTCGTGAGTTATACGCGGATCGCGTTTTTAAAAATGATATTCATGATACGGCACAAATCCTATATGAGAGTTACTTCCGTAACTCTCGATATATGAAATTACCCAGCAGTGGCAAATCAAGGTTTTGTAGTCTACTTACATGTACATACATGTACCTTATTATCGCAGTTAGAACTAGATTGGCTATTGCCCTAACTCTTTGACTCCTTTAACATATGGGACAGTTTTCATGAAATGATCCTTCGTTTGTAAATATATAATGCTATAAAAATGCTCTCCGTTTGATTCACTATAACTTCTGAACCATTAATGCTATTAGCTTCCTGTTTTGAACACATCATACCACACCATGGTATACAGGGTGTTACTCAATCATGGAAAATTGTTTATAAATTAACCACAACAGTTACGGTCTAAAATTGTTGCTAAATGCTCTGTTAACATGGGCTTAAACGATGATGTAAATAAATATAAATTTAATAATAGATTAACTAAAATCAAATAAATTAAAATTAACATAAACGAACTAATAATTCCTGATAACACCTAATTAAAAACATGCCATTTTAGAGGCATCCAAAAGCTCCAACATTTCCTTGAATTTTAATAATGTTAACTTGGCCAAATTTATTAATAAATTCAAACCACTAAATCAAAATGTAATGCCCCCTAAATCAAGTACATTGCGAAAATTAAAATCAAGATTTCAATATTAACTTGGCCAAAATTCAAACTGCTAAATCAAAAGACAATGGCCCCTAAGTCAAGTACATTGCAAAATTTTTTTTTACAGTCTGCAGTTTTTAACTAACCACCCATCCTACACTTATGAACATTAATAATATTAATTGAAATGAGACTTTTTATCAGTATTGATTAACCATTAAAGATTTAATTTTTATTTCACCAGCATGTCTTCTACCGTAACTCTCAATGCCACCATTACTCTAGCTGGTGATGTATCAAAATGTTAGGATAACAAGGAATGATATCACTATTTATGTTGACTGTCAAAATTAGCAAAGATACAAACTCAAAGGGCTTTTGTTATACAAAGAAATACAAAGAAACGTATAAGCTATGTATTACATGGGCTTGCACCAGTCATACAAAATAATAAAAACCAATTCCTGGTGCTGCTGTGTAGTTTTTATTTTATTTTATTTTTTAAAATAAATGTGACTTAATAATCTTTAGCTTGGTGATTGTGACCATTGGCGTAGGCCCTTGCGTGTTTCTTTGCATGACACCATACTTGTTAGCTTTAAGGTAGAAGAAGGTTGGCACACATGCCCATGATTTACTTCTGTTGTGAATAGTCTGGGAGTGAATTTCTTAGATGGCAGATTCAAGAGAGTTCTGGAGGGAGTTGATACTTCCATGAATGCTTGTGAAATACCATGCTATGCACACTTTACCATTCCACTCGATCTGGACTTCCAGAATCTATCTATAACCGTATCCATTCTGCTCATCTACAGTGTTTAGCACATTTATCCTATATGCATATTAATAACTGCTGTGGCAACCATTGTTAACTCTGTTAACTTGTAATGAAATAAAATGTAATGGTTTAAATGTTTAATAACTACCCCAAACTTTTATTAATGCATTTTTAACCAACAAAAGATGTTACTTGCAATCAATAGATTCACAATTATGATTTAATGTGTGCGCTATGCTTGATTTTTGTGGGTTTGATTTTTCCATAGTGTGTGTTTTGCTCCAATTGATAGAAGCTTTGTATTCAATTTCTCTCAATATAGCAAAAGGAGCAAAGAAAGTAATATTGATGAGTGCCTACATTGATTGTGACTGTCCTTGGATTGCATTTGTTTGCTTATTATGTACATGTATGATGCTGATATGCTCAAATTCAAATGCAGTTTTGTTGTAATCCATTTAATATTAATAATCAAGTTTTGTACGTTTGTACAGTTGTCTGCTGCGGCTGCGTGTATATGTATTTGCAAATGGATGGATTATTCTTTGTGTTTGCAGTGGGAGTGATGATGTTCTGTATGTACACATGAAAGTTCACACTGTAGTAAGTTCCTGAATAGGGTTGTTTCCAGTCATGGAAATAAATTGAAGTCCGCGACAGCATCAAGGAAGTAGAATTAACATGCCACTATTTATCCATCTTAGGTGTATTTAGGGTCCGAATGGTAGGCGCGATACATTATTTTCTGTACCCCAATGCGTTTAACAAAAAATTCATTACTTGAATAATAACGATGACATAATTTTCATGATCGTTAACGTGTGGCTACTAATTACATTCATGAATGCAGGCACAAAGGAATTAACGGCTCACGGATATGGAGGTGTACAATTAACGCTAAGCAAACTGGATTCGAGTTATTGTTTTTGTTTACACGAGGCAGATTCTGTTTTTGAAAACCACATGTAAGTACGAGAATTTTTGCATTTAGGGGTATTACTACACATACAATCAATTGGATGTGGTACTAAATAATACTCGAATTGTACCCTCGACACACTTGAAAATATTGACAAGGTTTTGAGTGGCACAAGGTGTCCATTTTAATAGTATTCATAGCTGATGTGTTTTACATGTAGCGGTATCGTGGGCATGAATTTAATGTTTTCGTTAAGAAGCCATGACTTCCTCAGTGGTGTCCTGGACTTTAGTGCACGGAAGACTTTGATGCCCACATCAAAAGTATTATATATCAATTATCATGTTAATTGTCTCAATTTGGTGGGTGTTTGCACACTGAACTCTTGCCTTTGGGTGGAATCATATAATTAAAATTCGTGAATTAATCTGCATACATCGTACATGTACAAGCTAAGCCAAGCCATTCAAGCTTCAAAATAACTTATAATTAAATCCATGAGCTAAGAAGAGAATGAGAAGGAAAATGACGAGAGAGAAAAAAACAACAAACTACATGTACACACGTCCACAGTTCAATACAATAAACAAAAACACGAACAACAGTTCTGAAGAGAAAACATGCTAACATTGACACTTGGATAGCTGTAACCAGCGCGCCAAGCATCCCACATCTATATGTAGGTAATTTCCTCTGTGCTCCCCTCACTACTCAAAGATGGTGGTTTTTTTTGTGTAACTGAAGAAGGCTGTGTGGGAAAGATAATTAAGTAACCAACTTGAATACGTTCTGAAACAAATGCATACAAGTGTAGGGAAATAGGGGTTAAAATATAATTATGTATATGTATGAAGGCCCAAGGACCTACTTCATGTTGTTGGGCTGGTCTAAGTACGCTGTTGAAGGCTTTAATCCAGTCATCCAGATCTGCTTCAGAGTCAGCTGCAATACAAAATGTCCTAGTAGGTGTTACCACTTCAAATGTATTCTTCTCCTTGCTGCAAGGAACAGAGAAAACCAGCAATAACAGGATGTGTGTGTACACACTCATTCATGTCATTATGGTGTCTATGTCGTAGTCACCACATCAAAGAATGAGGAAATGAAAACCTGGAATGTACTTACAAATTTATAGTAACATAGTGAGGAACCTGGAATGTACTTACAAATTTATAGTAACATAGTGAGGGGGTAAGTTAGATACCCCATGTCAAGAAATATGCCAGTTACCCCTAGAGCACCCACCCACCCCAATCTCAGCGGGCATGCATAGCAAAAAGCATATTTATGATGCTATGATTAATGAATCAAAACAAAACAAAAAATTCAACAAAGTTTGCTGTCACCAGGGCCCCTGGTTATGATTAAAATTAAGGGGGCGAGTTAACTCATTACATAGGTAGTCTAAACTATCTATGGTCTGGTTACACGTAAACCAGACCTGAGGCAGCCTATGGCCCTGTGGTGGCCTGTCATATGTGCACAATCAGGGTCATCCATCTCTTCTAGATATTTTTCAGCCTCTGCAGCCACACAATCAGCCATCAATGGGTGCCGTGATGGCCACAACATACATGTTGTACTTGTAATTAAGTAATGCGTGATTTTAAAAAGAATTTTGTCCTCAATTGAGTATTGCGTTTTCAGTACTACTTTTTTCATGACATGAAGCTATGCATGCTTAGCTTGCTTTCCTCGCCATTTTCCATACAAAATGCTTTCCAGAAAAGAGTTGTGATAAAATATTTAGCCCCACCCAACCCAACTTTGAAGGCTCGTATCTTTTCCCTCTTATGGTATGAAAAACTTTTGAACACGGATTCTTAATGCTCTCAACAAGTTCTTAAACCAAACTTGCCCCCTCTCGTAACACAGTGTTGTTTAATATTTATCTGCGGGTGTTTTGTGCAAGATAGAAGTACAAATATGCATGCTGTGTTGACATGTACTTGTGTAAGTGCTGTCACCACTGCTGTGATAGATCTAGAAAATAGCAAGCATATTGCCTTTCTATATCCTTATAATGTACAGCAATATGACTGGGAGGCCTATATGGGGAGGTGTGCCCACACAATAACAGCCAGGGATTTCACTTAAACACGGACAAAAAGGGGGGGGGGGAGAACTGCTAGCGGATGCAACACCATCACCTAAATCTGCTGGCGACTGCCGCACAACATACATATGTATAAAGTATGCACTCATAATTGTGACCTCATGACATTAATTATGGTCAGACATGTGACCTCATGTGATCTTGCATGTGCTCACTCTTTGGTTGGAGCCACACGGCTTATTTCAACAACAGAAACTGCCTTGATTGGTTCAAGTTCCTAGAATCAGAATGTGAAATGAAGCATTTGACATAACAGCACTTATATACCTTCACATATACCACACACGACACTCATATACCACACAACACTCATATCGACACATAACACTCAGATACCACACATATACATACACCACACACAACTCATATACTACATAAAACCCTCATATACATACACCAATATCAGATACCACACACAACACTTCATATACCACACACAACACTCATATACTGCACACAACACTCATATACATATACCACACACAACACTTCATATACCACACACAACACTCATATACCACACACAACACTCATATACATATACCACACACAACACTTCATATACCACACACAACACTCATATACATATACCACACACAACACTTCATATACCACACACAACACTCATATACCACACACAACACTCATATACCACACACAACACTCATATACCACACACAACACTCATATACATATACCACACACAACACTCATATACATATACCACACACAACACTTCATATACCACACACAACACTCATATACTGCACACAACACTCACGTACTACACACATGTACCAACCTCAAGTGTTTTGTAGTAGCCGAATGTTGTGTTTGTTAGTATAAACAGTCTCTTCTTCCAGTTCTTTCTCTGTACACATAAAACACATACATTTACTAAATTATCACATACAAACAGCAAATCACTCGTCTCACATCCACCAAAGTAATGTTCATGGACTATTACACCATTTTCACCAAAGACAACAACATGCACTATTATAATATTACACACTTAATTAAGCGTTAAAGCCTCGGCTCACCACTGCTCCCAGCTTGACTGCAAAGGACACTTTCGCAATATATCTCTGTGGCCTTGCAGTGTGAGATGTCTGCATAGCTCCCTCTGATGACGACTTCTCAGCGCTCTCAGTGTCAGTACCTTGGGAGCCCTGCATCAGAGCCCTCTTCACACCCAGCGGCATTGCAACACAGCAAGTTGGCTAACCTGAATGGGCGTCCTTACCACCACACCCGCCACAATTGTTGTCTGATAACTGACTGTACTTTTGTTCTGGTTTGGCAGCATCTTGGTGGAGGAGTGCATCATCTGGGAACGAAAAACGTGAGATAAAAAACTTGTCCAAGCACAAATGATACCAATGCATCTAATTTTAAAAATCAGGCCAAATGGATGGGCCATACATAATGCACAATGCCATAAAAGTTCTCACACACATGTACCAGTGAGTGTTTTACTAATTGAACATCTAATCAACACAATAGCCCCTTTGCTCTTTACACAGGCAAGCAAAAATAGTTTAGTTTCACTGATTAATGATTGGGAACACTGCAGTGGACCTCACTACATGTGTCCAACCATCTACTGACCATGTGCACTGCACGCACATACAGACCACACCTTCCAGGAGCCCTCCTACACATACATTTTTGTGCTTACATACTAGCAACAAAAAAAAACTGTGTGAGGAACACCTCTGATTTACATACCATGTATAAATGAGTGCTTTGAAAAATACTGGTTAAAATTAAAATCACTCCATGTCCTCCTCCCCATGCCCTTTTCCCCCTGTCCTCCTCCCCATGCCCTCTTCCCCATGTCTTCCTCCCCTATATCTAATAATACATTTTCCTGTCGTTTGAAAGTATTGAATTAGACGGGAAATAAGCTCCCGCCTAAATATGGCTGGTATTCATGGTAATAAGTGGGAGGGTACATTGGCGGGGTTGTGCTTGGTTATTGGCGGGGGCAGCTGTAAGTAGCAGCTGACAGCACTGGTAAAAGCAGTTGCTGGAGACTGTTGTTCAGTCTAAGCGTTCGTGCATAGCATAACGTACAAGCACCAGGAAATTTTTTATTTGTACTTGTTATTCTCTGTTTGTTGCTGAACGGTAGCATTATGTGTGTCTTATTACAAGAGCAGATTCCTTGACCGATGACAGATGAACCCCTGGGCACAGAGGAAGCTGCAGCTGTTGGACTGTTTGTAGAATGTGTTTGATGTTGTATATGGCTGGGCAGTGCTAGTTAGAGGTTTTTTCCCCAATGTATGGTGGATTTTTTCCTATTAGAGGTTTTTCCACTGGGGTTTTTCCATAAGGAGATGTGGGTGCATCTCTTTTAAAATATAGGTGTATGGGTTGGGATGTTGTGGAGGTGTATATGAGGATTTTAGTGGTGGATTGTTGGTCCATGTACATGTATGTATCAGGTGCTATTATTAAGTTGGCGTGCACAGACGACGCTGTACCAATTGTCATGTGATCTGGGAAGGGGGGTATGTACCATGGAAAGCATGTGGTGGGAGCAGGCAGCATGCCATTCTATTTAACCCCTGGAATTCTGGGACATACATGTAGTTACACTCTGAAGCTTCATGACGAAGTATCGCGGCAGGGCAGACAACTTACGAAGGCAAAGACGCACTAATGCATACATTTGGATCCGGATGGATGGAGTCTAGCTTAATGGGAAAGGTGCTTTCTGTCATAGGTTAGAGTTGTAAAAACTAAACATAACAAATTGACAGGTTAACCTGTCAAAATCCTCGCCACTTATAGATTAACACACCTTGATTATTTCTAGCAGGCAAAACGCCTCTCAAAAATGAGATTTCCACTCCAAACAATAGCTACATGTAAAATAGCTCTAATTCTACACGTAGGATAACAGAATACGTTGATTTGGAAGGTAAAAACGCACAATCATCACTACCCTTATGGGATATACTTCACAGATGGCAAGAGGACCAAATTTTTTTTATTTATGCTGACTTCATGTCAGTGCATGTACTACATTCCTAAATAAAGAACACTTCAAGAAACAGTGCTGAAAAAGTGCAGATTTTGGTTCAGAATGGAATTCTCTGAAGTACATGTATGTTTCTGTCAGTTCAAATGCTACACAGTTGATAAAGCCAAATTACTTAGTAGGATAAATAAATAAATAAAATGGTATTGGGCAGTGGTGGTGGTCCAAATCATCAATGGTGAAATCATCAAGCTCATCTGATTACTGCTGAGACCACAGTGGTCAGAAGGACTCTCCCTACATTGTCTGGCCTATCTAAACTGCCTCATATTCTGAATACCCACATTGTGGAAGAAATACCGTAGCAACATTCCAATGACACACCCAGACAAGTTACACATGAGCTATTTCATCAAATACACAGGTTGATCCATAGTCCACCTACATGTACTACACCATCCTTACTCATATATCAAAACTCCATCTCTCCCCCTCCTCCCCCCCTTAAAACCACCTCTAGCTTGTCATGTTGGCAAGCCACATGATGGTCACCATGGTGACCTGGCAAACACTGTTCTTCTAGTACCAAATGATTGAAGCCATATAAATATGCATAGAAAAATCAGACTACATGTATCATACAAACAGCATACTCTTTTCAACAGACTGAACTTCAGTGAGGGTAAGACAACATGCACCCACTACTACTGAACTCTCTCTCTCTCTCTCTCTCTCTCTCTCTCTCTCTCTCTCTCTCTCTCTCTCTCTCTCTCTCTCTCACACACACTCTCTCTCTCTCTCTCTCCCACTGTACCATTCACATGGGCACACAGGTACCATCTAACCCTTCCATATACTACACACTTACCGATGACTTCTTCAAGATGTCTATCCACTCATCTCTCTCCTCTAGATTGTCAGCTGCAAAGTAGTGTGTACCAGTGGTGGTCCCTACCTCTGTGTGGGGAAGAGCAGTATGTGATAGGGAGGAGTGTGGAGAAGTGGGGAGGGAGGAGTGCAAAGGGGAAGGAGTGGGGAGGGAGGAGTGCAGAGGGGAAGGAGTGGGGAGGGAGGAGTGCAGAGGGGAAGGAGTGGGGAGGGAGGAGTGCAGAGGGGAAGGAGTGGGGAGGGAGGAGTGCAGAGGGGAAGGAGTGCAGAGGGGAAGGAGTAGAAAGTAAGAGGGAGAAAAGGGATGGGAGGAGTTGTGAGGGGACAAGGGAGGGAGGGAGGGAGGGAGGGAGGGAGGGAGGGAGGGAGGGAGGGAGAGAGGGAGGGAGGGAGGGAGAGAGGGGAGAGGAGAGGAGTGGAGGGAGGGAGGGAGGGAGGGAGGGAGAAAGGGGAGAGGAGAGGAGGGGAGGGAGGGAGGGAGGGAGAGAGGGGAGAGGAGAGGAGTGGAGGGAGGGAGGGAGGGAGAGAGGGGAGAGGAGAGGAGGGGAGGGAGGGAGGGAGAGAGGGGAGAGGAGAGGAGTGGAGGGAGGGAGGGAGGGAGGGAGAAAGGGGAGAGGAGAGGAGGGGAGGGAGGGGGAGAGTTCATACCAAAACAGTTCAGGCTGCGTGGTCTGGTGGAAGCAGGGCCAACCTGGTGATATTAGCAATATCTACATAAAACAGCTTGCTTTGCAAAACAATGAACAAAGATGCACCAGCAGGTATGGGTAGACCAGTAGGGGAAAGTACAGACACAACAAATACAAACACGAGAGAGAGAGAAGGAAGGCAGTGGGCATATGAGAATAAACAATATGGATGCTACAATAGATCTTTCCCTTGTTGAGTAAACACTAAAGATATGAACAGTGCTCAGATATTGGATGGAATGTCCATCAGGAAAAGATGGCTGTGTGGTAGTGGTCCCATTACCAAATTATCATCGTTGAAATGAGGTACATGCACCCCACCAATGTCACCAATGGTTATGATGCAAAATATATATAGTTCCTTGTATTAAAAGTTCTATAGCTTAATATTAAAGTGAGAGGAAATGCAATGTACAGTATGAGCAACGCGAGAGTAGGATGGCTACTAGCTCTGGCAGCCTTGTTCTCCTGCTTTGAGAACAGGAGTTAGACAAATTTTGAAGAGAACACATGTTGTGTTTTTGAAGTTACATGTAGCATTTAATGATCATCTGATTGATGTAAAAAGCAAATCACTCACATTGCCCCCACCTCGCATAGCACCACCTTCACCTCCTAATAGACACCCACCCTTACCTCCTAATAGACACCCATCCTCACCTCCTAATACACCCCTCACCTAATACACGCCCACCCTCACCTTACATTACGTTCAGCAAAGTCCTCCAAGCCGCTCCCCTTACCTCAAGCTGACACATGTAGACTGTGAATATCACAAGTCCTACCACCACAACCACACCCTCATCATATCAACAAATTAAACAGGCAAAAACAATGTCACTACATCATTAAAATCAATGATCAGGAAAACAGTGCCTGCACTGGGACCCTTCGGTATTGGAATCACGTGATTCCTTACCTCACCCTACGGAGGTGAAAATACAGTATCCCTATTGTAACCCCCCATGGACAAAACACATATTCATAGCTTGCAGCCACACAATTAGCCAAAGCTGGGTAGACACACACTATTCATAAGTTCTGAATACTGTCAGACCTCTAGGGCTATGTTACAATTCTCACTTTGGTGACGTACTGACAGCCAATCTCTTCCAGGTGTGTTCCAGGGTCCTGAAGAAACTAGAAGGTGATAGCAGTGTTGACATTGTGTACACCACCACCATTTATGCACTACACAGACAAAGATCAGTGCGTACCGCTGCCTCAGTTGGGTACAGTCTGATTTTGTGTGAGGCGAAGTCCACTACTACGAAACGCTTGGGATAGTTTCCTGTCTCTCTGGATTCCACAAATACAGTGCCAAACACTTTCTCGCCATCAACAGAGGGCATTTTACTTCAACTGGTGTCAGGGATAGTGTGACAGTGACTGGAAAATGTACCAATGAAATGAGTTTACCTTCCACAAAAAAACACTTTGTGGAGGTGTGTGTGTGTGTATTGTGTGTGTGGTACAGTGTGCCACGTGTATATATACATGTAATCACATGGTGCTAGTGTGGCTTCGTGCTGTACACGTATGGCTTCGAAAAAAGATACTGCTTTCTACACATGTAAGAGTTATAGAAGCAAACGTTTGTGTTAGTAACGTCATCTGCTTCACGTGACAGACACCCGCTTATGTAAAAATACAGGCGTAAAATAGCCATGGAGTATGTTTCAACGCACGTACCTCAACACGCACGTTTGTCAGTGGGCTTGCTTCGTTACCACAGTGCGTGCGCTTGTGCTACATGTGTGTGTGTGTGCAGGTGCATGCGTTCTATTGCCGTGTATATTATTTGCGCGCGCTGTGCGTGTGTGTGTGTGTGTGTGTGTGTGTGTGTGCTGTATGACTACTATAAACAGCTTTGCTTGTGAACGCTGGCGGATTGCTGCACGTAGCAAGTCCACACAACACCATAAACAGACGCACACACACACCTCTGCTCACTCAGGGAGGTAGGCAAGCGTGCAACGTACGTCTCGTTTTGCAGACCGCTAGTCAGTCACGCTGCATTGGGCAAGTACTGCCTAATTGGATTGGGAACGATGCATTGCGGGTCCGGCCGGCTGGCACAACAATAACGCCAACCAATAACCTGCTAACGCTTACCTTGTTTTTCGACGGCTTACTGCTTGTGCTAACAATAAATTATTTTAAAAAAAACTACCTCTCGTTCCCAGCGACCCCCCACCCATATATAGTCAATATACGATAGTTGTTTATTATCTGGTATAACCTCCGTTTAGTTTACCATACCTGTGTAAACATTACCGACAAAAAGGCCAAGGATTAGAACCACACCTTTGGTTAAAGTTAGCAACCACAGGGGTAATATGTACTTCCGTAGAAGTTTCACATTAGGAAATAAGTGTGGGAAGAGCTATATAAAAGGCATACAGTATTACTATAGTTTGAAATTTCATACCGACCCAATTCACGTACAGTATAGCCCGCCAGTGCCACTAGTACATGAAACTAAAATACTATTATACTGTTTATTTCAAAATTTAATACATCCTATTAATAATGAGAACGTTAACGTGCGCTTCAATTGAAATAGTATGTTTTCAGATGCCTTGTACCAGTGCAACGACTTACTTGCATTGTACCGTGAAAACTGCACAAGACTTCAACAGCAAGTTCGTATATAGTTACTTCATACTGTATTACCGTAATAGTAAAATACCAAAAATTCCTTTCGATGCAGTGTTAATTCGTTAGGGACAGTTTGTCCCCCTACTCATCAAGGTTTCCCCCCTGCATATTTAGATTGCGCATTCGCACCAGCTAGCTTCAAGGGAAGATGTCGAAGTTCTATTCAAGCAGCTGGAGGTTAACTGAAGGTTCATTTTGAATCGCGCCGTTTGCATTCCGTTTTCCATAGGAGGAGAAACTACAACATGCAAAAACCAGGTGTTCACTTGCCATTGAAAGGGAGAAGCACCAGATAGTAGAGAGTGAGGTCACTGTTCTAAGGAAGCAGCTGGAAAGAGAGAAGGCTACTTTTGAGAATGCGTGAGTCGTGTAAAGGCCTGTCACGTGATCACATTCCCGCACACATGTGAATCAATCACGACACGTACCCACCTACCCATACAGTACTAGTAAGCTATTACAAGTTTGAATTTGTATCATGTGCTTGGAGATTTTAAATTATTATTAGTATCAAAATATTTGTTCTCATGGCCCAGTTTTGGCCTTCTAAATTCAAAAGCTTTGGCAGACTCGTCCAGAAGTGAAGATCTCTTAGCAAAGTGCACCGGTGAGTCCTTTGATGTGTGCCAGGACACTTATGGTATGTGGAGACATCCACCATATAATGGACAGCCCTGAATGAAATCACCTATTTTATAAATAAATACATCGATCATTAGATATATTCCCCCTGGAACGTTATGATCATAATATAGTTTGGACCTTCAAATGGGACCTGATTAATTCTCTTCACTATGCTGATGAAATTCTGCATTTACATACATGTGATTAGAATTGAGGGGGAAACTATTGCACATTGGAGATGATTGTACAGAATTGGTTTCTGTGTGATGGCATCTTTGCATTGTCATTTTCCAAGCATCTGGGTTCCGCCCCCCCCCCCCCCCCCCCCCCCCCAATACAAAGCAAACATGCAGGCCATTACAATAAACTGGTATCTTTGAACTGGTATGAACAGCTGCACGGGCATGTGCTGTATGAAGCATCTCTAGCACTTCGTACTTCTCATTTTTGCTACCTATTTACATTTACCCCAACCTGCTTGAGGCCCTGGCAGCTGCTTGATAAATTGAACCTACTATGCTGTATTGTTGTACCGAGATAGCACCTTTGCTTGCATAGACATAAGGTATGTGCCAGGGAGGGTATCAGGCCCAATTATGCACAGCTGTAATTAACATCCTACCACCACTGCAAGTTTAGATTATTATGATAATTTTCTGTTAAAACCATGCACAGACTTTCAATTTGATGTTGGTATTATTATTTTTTAATGGGTTTACCAAGTATCTTGTGTTGCACACAGCCTTGGAAGCCCTGTGCTCGAGGAGGGAAGAGGAACTGGCCAGCAAAGAGCAGTGTATCCAAGGGTTACAGCTGAAGCTTGCACAGCTGCAGGAGAACCACAAACACCAGCTGGAAGAAATGAATATCAAGATGCAACAAGAACTGTACATGGCAAAGATGTTAAAACAAAAGTTGAAGTAACAACGAGGGGGGGCTAAAAAAAATGTTATAGACACCATCCCAAAAATTCTTAAAAACAAGGGCCAAACCCACCCCCCCTCCGCCTTCGAACACGCCCTTAAAATCATTACGTAATTGACAATTGACCACACCTACAATGAAGATAATATTATAAATTGCAAGCGGCTTCGTTGCAGATTGCTGTTGTAGATGTTGTCACTTCGTCGCTTGAAGCTGGAGACGCTGTTTCACTTGTACCTTAGATACTCAGTCTCTCGTGCCTTGACGTAATGTATGGGCTGTAGGCCTATCGAATATTAATTACATCCCTGCCCATCAATTAAGGTTTGCGGTACTCCAACAAGATTTTGAAGAACGGCACGCATTATCGTTCATGACTCGGTAATGTACTCGTTTAAACAATAGCAGCGCTTCGATCGATCGATTGTTGCACTACAGTACTGGGTAGTGAATTGATGTCATTGCTTATATGAAGCCAACGCCCACGAATCGTGAGGCAGTTAAGCCCTATCTAATCTTTGCACGAATTGGACACCTATGAACACTACAAACAATATGATTCCATCATTATGTTGCTATAGTGCGAGCTAAAGTGAAAATAATAATAATAAGAAAAGTGATGAATTTTTTTTCTGGCCAAGACCCCCCCCCCCCCCCTCCCTCTAACTTTCATACCTCATTACTTTTTTCCCTAGACCCCCCTAAAAAAAAACCCCAATAGCATATTCGTGATGCTCTCAATGAGCTCTTCAAAGTTGGGGGATGGTGTCTTCCACTTTGTTTTTGCCCCCCCCCCCCCCCCCCCATTTTGAGGAACAACATAAAATATATATATCCCAGATATATGAAACATACTATGTGGTCACATATATACACATATACACATGTACTATGTCATGTCATGTCTCTTGATCGCTGCAGTCAAATATTGGTGGTGGTGCCACTTGCCTAAAAAGTTAGCAGCATATAAAAAGGAGAAAAATGATAAATAAATAAATGAAGCATTTTGCTCAGGGGTATTAAGAAGAGCTATTGGAGTTGTGGTAGTTCAACAGAATGAAAAAGTTACCTTTTGCAATGCACCAACAACATACATGTAAACTATCAGACAGTAAATTCATGCTCATGTCAGCAATAACATTAAGCATTGTTCATACATTTCCACACCAGAATGAACTAGTAGATCAATGATGCAAAGTACTATGTTGAGTTCTTTATCTCTTTCAATCCATCTACATGTACTTGCTTGTATGTGAGACCAGTTAACAGTTTTGTTATCGAGCTGTGCCCCTCCCCCTTCTAAACCATTTGTTTAGCACAAAGCTGTCCATCATTTATCTAAACAGAAATATCATACTTTCTGCACATTCACGAGTCAATTCCTTGCTACCATCTAGTTGGCAATCTCAAGGGCAGCAGAACTGATATTTGTGTAAATGATGTAGCTTTGGTCAACAGCACACTGTCGTAATTTGAATTTATCATTTTGATTAAAGGCGTTTTGTTCACTAGCAACCACAATCTGGATCGATCCGGATTGAGGGTGCGTCCACACTAGCTAATTAGTATTCATCGACCAAACTGAATCGATGCAGTTAAGGCGTGTATCCATGATAGAAAATGGCTGCTGTATAATTCACTTTGGAGTTTGGAGGAAACTTGCACATTTGGTGGGGATCTGGGTAGGCAGATGTGCCACTATAGCTCGATGGAGTTGTACGCAACAAGTTAACAATCAGCGGATAGCTACTGCACTGCGGGTACGATCGTGTGTAGAAGCAGTGTTGCCTGAAGATGAAAAACCTAGTGCGTTATAAGCATGCATGATCCATACAATTATACGTGACGTAAGTGCGCACAGGTGAAGGACTCTAATGGAGGTAGTAATGGTATACATGTAACGGATAAGGCCATGGCCACATGTCCCTTTTTTTCTAAGGTGACTTTTTTCCATGTACGCCGCTAAGCAATTGTATGCCATTCCCAGTGGGTTTCATGTGGACTCGAGACAGCAGCCATTAATCGTCAGTATCAGCACGCCCTAACTGCATCGATTCGGTTTGGTCAATGAATACTAATTGGGTAGTGTGGACACACCCCCAATCCGGATTGCAGGTGGTATTGAAGAAACGCCTTCTTTGTATGGTGTACATTTTAAATTGACAAATCTTTCTCACAAGGTATCATAAACATGAGCATCCGCATTCAGAGGTAACAATGCATACTTTTAAAAAGTCACCTGCACATGGTGGAGGCCCTATACACAACATGGCCGCTGCTGGGTAACCCGGAGGATCCAGAGCTTCGATGACTTGCGGCTGGGCTACCATTGTGCTGCAGAGCAGATAGTACCACCAAGAAATATCTGGGTGCCTTTAAGCGACGGAAGACATGGGCAGATGCGAGGCAAGCAGTACCTAGTTTTCCAGTGAAGGGTATACACCTCACCCTATACATGCAGCATGCTAGTGAGTTCAAGCAGCATTCTAAGTCAGCAGTAGAGGAGGTGGTGCATGCACTGGCATGGTTGCATAGGGTAGCGGGTATGGAGTCACCCCATGAGATCATCATTACAGTCTGTGCTGGAGGCATGAGGTGTACATTGAGCAAACCTAAGGGGTCCCACGTGCCCAGTGGATATGATGCAGAAATACTTTTTAGTATGGCAGAGTCGTCCCACACACCAGGTAAGTTGTTTAGAGGTACCGGGGCGGGGGAACGTTTAAGGAATAGGAATGGAGGAGGGTTGAGTTACAGTCGTTTGAGAGGGTTGTTGTTGGCCAAAATTGAGCAGTTGGGTATGAACCCCAGGCAGTTTGGCATGCATTAAGCCGCAGCTAATGCAGGGGGTCCTACAACATGAATCAATTTTAGTAACTGAAACTGTCACGAGACTAGCACCTTGAGGTCTTCAGAATCAATGAGTAGGAAACGTCTCCAAGAACACGGTGTAGGTAGAGGTGCCTGACAGATCGTTCCAACGCCACGGGTGTTGGAAGTCAGAGGGCAGCTAAGGATAAGGACTCTGTGGAGCAAAGGCTCTCAGTTTCCAAAAGCCTGGGCTGGGTGTGTGACAGGATGGTGGGCATAGTGTCTGGCCTGTTCTTTGTGTCCTCTATGTTGTGCGCATGTTGCTGCATGCACACAACGACACTGCACAAAGGTTATCATGTCATGGGAAGGCATGGGTATTTAAGGAAGAAGTAGTGTTTTATTAGAAGACATTCATAATGGAACAGAGCAACTCTCGATATTCGCATCATGCATGGTGACAGCAGCATGGTGGGAGCCAAAACTAGCAATTGAAAGCTACCACTGGTCAGTGGGGGTACGGATACTAATTATTTAACTTTGCCGTGTCGAATAACCGTTAACTTACTTACATTACGATGATGTTAATAGTCCTTGGTGGACGATTCATACGTGCGCTTCCTCTTTGTAAATTCATATTTGCAACTGCTAGCGCTGGATGTACTGTACAAGCATGGTTCGTAAACATGGCTCTATGTTTTATGAGGCCCACCTGCTCCTAGCTTGTCCCACCTGCACCCTGTACTCAATGCATCACACAACATTTTATGAAGACAGCTACATGTGTATCTCTGTACTACTGTGCCAAGTTACAAACTGTACATTATCATGTGTGTAGCAAATAAAGAAACTGATGACTGACATTGCCCACGCTTCTCATCATGCAGACCACCTCTCCATAGCTATAGAATTGGGCAATCTCGTTAGGGACCTCACAGTGGCCCCCCAAGATGATGCTAATGTATGCAGATGCTCAAACAGAAAAAGAATGGCAAGAGTAGATCAGAGAAAGCACCTTAGGGTTCATGAGAGTGTCCGAATGCCATCACAGAAGGATGATTGAGAAACAAAAGGCTGAGACCACAGTCCGGCAATCACAGACACTCTAAGCCATAGACGGCTCTCAGACCAAACCAAAACAGAAAAAAGCCCTTAAGGGGACCTATGAGGAACTCCTTACGGTAGCAGCACGAAAGATAAAAGATGAACGAGACTTGGCCACAGAGAGCGAACTAGAAGGTCCACGAAACAAAAGACCTAGAGCAGACAGTGAAAGGTATACCCGGAGCACCCCTCAAGACACAGGTTACCACAGACCACCATGGCAGAACCCACCATGGAACCATACACTCTAATACAAGACAGGGAGGGCACCACAACCATGACAAGACCATACGATTATGTGGGCTTCCTCGTGAAGGATACCCTCACCTTTCTGTCCTCCCCTGTGGTGGGTCAGGAGTATGGGTCCCTGCTGGTGGCCCTCATCTCATGGGGGCAGAGGGACCAGGTTGTGAAGACCATCACCTCAAAGGTCACCCAGGGATTTGCTCAACTTGAGGAGGTGGAACAGGTAGAATAATCAGTAGTGGGATCAGTGGGTTTGGACATGCTAAGCTGGGTGATGGCCCACCCTTACTGCATGGGCGAGATGAAGCAGGCCAAGCAGTTCTGGGACCTCTCATCCTTACTGAAGGAATCTATGGTGAGGTGGTTGGTTAAATGTTCAGTGTTGTGTTTCCTATGAGTTAGAGCCTTCCACACTCATTTTAGCAGTTAAAGAACATTAAAAGCAATGATGCAAATTGTAATCATGGTTACCGTAGAAGAACCCCAACAGAGAAAAGGATATTCTGTTTACCATGATGTGTTTATGGGTAATCAAACTGAACCCAAAGCAGACAATGTAGTCAATCTATCATCATTATGATCATACCAAACTCTTGACCTTATACAACCATGTTCGCATCATGCACGGTGACAGCAGCATGGTGGGAGCCAAAACTAACAATTGAAAGCTACCACTGGTCAGTGGGGGTACGGATACTACTTATCTAACTTTGTCGTGTCGAATAACCGTTAACTGATTAAAGTGATACATACATTACGCTAATGTTAATAATACTCCTTGGTGAACGATTGCTACGTGAGCTTCCTCTTTGTAAATTTATATTTGCAACTGCTAGTGTTGGATGTAGTGTACAAGCGTGGCTTGTAAACAGCATGAGCTACGACAAGCCAGGACTCCCTTACGAGGTTCAGTCTTTGAGCTAGAACTAAGCCATCACCCTGACAAAGCCTGGGTCTCTAGGCTGCTGATTGGCATCAACAATGGTGTATCCATTGGTTATAAAGGCCCACATTACCACGTTCAGGCCCGCAATATGGCTTCAGCTCTAGCCCAGCGCTGAAAGCTCTACCAAACATTTTTTGATGGAATTGTTTTCCCTCAAACTTGAAGTGGCAAATCCAGCTATCCCGCAGCTCGTCCGTGCGACTATCCGGAATAAGTTTGTAAACTTATACTTGCAGTGTGACATTCAGCCATTGTTGTGCTTCAGGGTTAGGTAAGGAGTGCCTGCCAGGCCTCTGTTTGCCTTCTTGCTTCTCCCACTGGAATATTCTATTATATGATTGTACTTCCGTAGGGATCCCGAGGGCCTTTACTTAACAGAGCCTCGCCCCAGGCAGATGTAGTAAAGAAAAGGATAGCTTCCCAGGCGATGTGCTATTTGAAGCACCTGCTTTCATGCCATGGTACGCCAGCAGATATATACGTGTACATATTGTATTTGGGTCATTGTAGTTTAACGAAATGTTGTGCTCGAAGAGCTTAGGTCATGACAGCCAGAGGTCGTGGATGCAGAACTCAAGAAAAGAGGTGGACTCTGGCCCGGGTTCTGGGCCTATTCCCATGTTGTGCTCTACAAAAACTTTAGACTCTCTGGTCTAGGGTGTGTGTGTTGTAAAAGAATGGCAAATGGAGGATGATACTCCATCTCTCTGCTCCGGAGGGTCTTAGCATAAATGATTACATCAGCAGGGATGTTCAGCCTACATTGATGATGCCGTGGCTCTCCTAGGTAAGTTTCGGAGCTCTTATGGCCAAATTGTACCTGCAGGCAGCCTTCCGCATGGTCCCTATCCGGCCCTCGGAGTGGGAATTGCTAGGCATGCACTGGCGTGGTCAAATATTATGGTGACAGCTGCCTTCCTTTTGGCCCCCGTTCGGCCCCTAGCATCTTCAATGAGTTTGCCAGCGCCCTCCATTGGATCCTGGAGCACAACTATGGAGCTGCCATCCTGCACTACCTGGACGACTTCCTCCTGCTTGGACTGCCCACCTGTCAGGACTCCATGTCCACCATGCTGCATGTCTGCCAGAAGCTGGGCATGCCAGTGGTCATGGAGAAGCAGCCACTAGTGAAAGCACCCATTTATATGCAAAATGCACCTCAGCTCCAAGGAGAATTAAAGATACTTGCGCACATTGCTTCCTACCAGTACGCATTGCAGACGTGGTGTTTTATCCGAACGGTTATATGAAGGGCTGCTTTGGTTCACCAGATAGCCTGACCTTCCTAGGTATTGTGCTGGACTCCAGTCTACAGCAACTACGGCTACCCCTTGCCAAGTTGCAAGAAATCACTGCTATCATCAAATGCTGGTTGGAAAAAAGGCCAGCTACCAAGAGGGAACTCCTCTCGCTCATTAGCAAGCTCTCCTTCGCCTCCAAAGTGGTTCCAGCCAGTCACCTCTTCCCGCGGCGCCTGATCCACCTTAGATGGCTCCACCACAGGATCCACCTCAACACAGATGCCAGGGCTGACATTAATGGTGGGACCACTTCCTACCATCATGGAATGGTATTGCCATGTTCATTGCCCCAGAATGGAAAGAATCTGAGGCCATTCACCTCTTCACCGATGCATCTGGTACATTGGGGTTTGGGGCATTCTTCAATGGGACCTGGGATCAGGGATGACTGGCAGCCACACCAAAAACTACCAGGGCACTCAGCTCAATACAGTGGCAAGAGTTATTCGCCACTATTGCAGCAGCCCTCACTTGGGGACACCTCCTGTCTGGGTTATGCATCCGGTTCCACTGCAATAACCTCCCCATCGTCCAGGCTTGGGCAAATCAGTCATCCAAACAACCGGGAATCATGTAACTGTTGAGGTTGCTCTTTCTCAACGCAGCACAACACAGCTTCATTGTGTCGCTGGTGCACCTCCCGGAATGACTGAATTGCATTGCAGATGCCCTGTCACGCAATCTCATGCCACGATTCTTCTCTCTCGCCCCCCAGGCACACCCGTCACCAACACCACTTCCTCCAAGACTAGCAGAGCTCTTGGGGACCACCTGCAGCTACTTCCTACTAGGGCTGTGGCTCCATCAACCTCCACCACATACAGGGCAGGGATCTGGAGGTATCTTTCCTTCTGCCAGACACATGGACACACCCCTCTTCCTGGGTCCCAGCACAGTCACTTTATTTGCCACCCACCTCAGCAGGACACTCCAGGCTAAGACCATCCAGGTGTATGTGGCAGCAGTGTCCCACCTCCACCTCACCCAGGGGCTCAGCAGTCCCACCTCCACCTCACCCAGGGGCTCAGCAGTCCCACCTCCACCTCACCCAGGTGCTCAGCAGCCCCACCTCCAACAACCCTATGTAGAGTCTAGCCATCCGAGGAATACAACGCTTGCAGGACCCAGCACACCTTCGGCTGAGGTGACGACCACTCACCAATGCCATCCTGGTCCAGATGCTAAGGTTGCTGGACTCTGACCACCTCCAGACACATGACATGCTGATGGTGAAGGCTGCTCTAACCCTTGGATTCTTTGGGTTCTTGAGAGTGAGTGAATTCACGACTCCAGGAAGGGTTACATAGGCATCAGCTGTGGCGCACGTGTGCCCTCCTATCGTGTGACCTGTCACTTGGTCGGCATGGCACAGTTGTTTTATATACACCGGCAGGTCGTCTTGCTCCACCTCCCACCCTGACCTCTGCTGCCTCACATCACCATGGTGATGTGACTTAGTCTGGACAGCTGGTCTGCCCACCTTTTACAGTAGCCTCACCTACAGCAGTGCTACTATATCTGCTTATAATTTACAATGAATGTCCATCCATCCGCGTAAATTGTATATACTCGACTTAGCACCTACACTTGTGGGTTTGATGTATTAGCAACACATATCTAGCAACCAATAGTAACAACAGCCTGCCCACACAATGTACATAGCAACACATACTTAGCGACTGATCCTTGCCACAAACCTAGATGCATGCACAGGTGCTTTATGATATCACATGCAGATACCATTAAAGCAATATAATGTGGTCATCGTACAGGCTGGAGAACATGTAGTTCCTTTGAGACAACAATAATTCAACGTCGTGTTTGTATTGCGCGGGCATGTTATATAGGTAGTGTAGTAACTGTATGTTAGAACAGGTGGTAGATTAAACTGTGTACTGTTAATAAGCAACATGTCACATAACGGTGAAAAAGAATGAACACCTTATCTAATCAGCCTGTGATTTTTTTAATTGATTTTTTTAAAGGATCAGGCTTGTACCTACGTATTTGATATCAAGAGTCTCTGGCTAACTATGCTTAATGCAGACATTACAGACAGGCCACTACACGATAGCTTACACCACTCTTACATGCCGGGTAGCAAGTACACACACTCACCTTGTCCTGATTGTCTGTTTCACAAAGGGAGAGTGCTCTCCTAATAAGGAATCGTCACTTTCATCATCTTCACTTGCCACTTGCTGCTTCGTGCCCCTGCCACTACCGATGGTCGTGTGCATAAAATGGACCAAATGCAATAAAAACCTGTTTTGAATTCACTGATACAACAGCCAGGCTATGAATTAAAGGCTCAATCAGCTCATCCCCAAAAGGTGAAATCGTTTATTAAATGACTATCTTCATAACGAGAGATGAGGCTGTGAATGAGTGTTTCACCTTGGTATTCTTTCAACGTGTGTCAGAACAGATAGTGAGCACTGTGTGACCACAGCCTTTCATGAATGCCAGGAACTTGGCTACCCCACACCCATCTCATATCAACAAATTGACAACAAAGCATAGCTCTCCCATTGAACTCGACTTTAATATAGTTGTGTGCTCATCCCCCCCCCCCCCCCCCCCCCCCCCCCCCCCCCCCCCCCCCCCCCCCACAGTACTGGTGCAATTGAGTGTTCATCCACATTGTATTCATTTGCATCCATATCCATAATGGAGGGCATAATCCTACATATTAAACATTGTACATGTTATTACAGGACTCCTCTGTGCATGTACCGAACTCGAAGCAATGTGGATAAACTCTAGACACATTTTTGAAACTTGTGGGAAAAGTGTAATTCACTACACAAATGTGATCAGGAAAATACAGTCAAACTTCATTTCGTATTTAAATGAGTGGGTGAGGAACATACATGTACAACATGTAGGTACTCAGCGGCACTTGATGCCTTCCACAGGTTCATGCTTATCTGACTGAACAGTCCCCCCTTACACACAGACATAGACACACACATACACACATACACCAGTACTTACACTTTTTTATCTGCAGCAGGATTCTCCGGGCTAAACAATCGACCATCCGGTGATCTTCCTTTCATCTTCTTCCCTTTCCTCACGTTTCTGACTACCGTTGGGGGCGTAGGTATCAATAATTCCTCGCACAGCTCAGGCTGCTCTACTTCTGTATCCTTCAAGCTGTCCTCAGCTGGGGCAGGTTTCTCAGCTATGCAAGTTACACACCAGATAAAATGCGAGCACTAAACACCCCACACTTACATTTCCCCTTTCCCTTTCCCTTTGCTGTTTTCTTAGCGGCTACAGTCTTCGGTGCCTGCTGTCTGACCTTTGAACCCCGAGGACCAATGCTGGGTTCCTGCGGCTTAGGCTCACATGCTTGCTGCGTGGTTACCACTACTTCTATGGTTTCCACCTCTTGTCTAGAGGCCAGGGGAGCTGAAAGGTTGCAAAGTGAATGCAGCATGCACAGACCAATACAGTGCATGACATGTGCACAATGTAATGGCCGAACTGTAATTGCCAACTAGCCAATCATGATAAGGCATCGTCAAGTCGTGCTATACAGCTAGCTCTCTCTATCAAAGTGATTACATCATAACAGCATACCTTTGCCCTTCCTTTTTCTAGCTGGTTTTTTCACTTCCTTCGCAACACCAGATGCCAATGGTTCAACAGGTACAGGAACATTTTCCTGCTCTCCCGAAAGAGGCTCAGTTCCTTCAGCCTCTGGGGAATCCCCTCCAGTGGAGGCTTGCAATGCTGAACACAATTGAACCACATGACATCATTATGTAACTTGACCACGTGAAAGTGTGTACCTTGAATTGGATTGATCTTCTGAAGGGATGCTTCTGCCTTCTTCACATAGCGGAGGCTAGTCTTGTCAGCCACAAGCTGCTAACACAACCCGTGATGATACACCACCTGGACAACTGCATCATTACTACTCACCTGTTCCAATTGACCAAGTAGCACCTGAAGGTCTGCTGCTCCTGACTAAGAGAAGGGAGGACTGTTTTAAGCATTAGCATGCATTTTAGCAGTGATATTATTGCATTGTGTATTAGCATATAAGAACTGTGTTCTAACAGCTGGGCACAATTTTCTGTTGCAGAATGCTGACTCCAAGGCTCAGTCATGTCCTTCCCTGCCCAAGCAACAGGCTCAGTCATGTCCTTCCCTGCCCAAGCAACAGGCTCAGTCATGTCCTTCCCTGCCCAAGCAACAGGCTCAGTCATGTCCTTCCCTGCCCAAGCAACAGGCTCAGTCATGTCCTTCCCTGCCCAAGCAACAGGCTCAGTCATGTCCTTCCCTGCCCAAGCAACAGGCTCAGTCATGTCCTTCCCTGCCCAAGCAACAGGCTCAGTCATGTCCTTCCCTGCCCAAGCAACAGGCTCAGTCATGTCCTTCCCTGCCCAAGCAACAGGCTCAGTCATGTCCTTCCCTGCCCAAGCAACAGGCTCAGTCATGTCCTTCCCTGCCCAAGCAACAGGCTCAGTCATGTCCTTCCCTGCCCAAGCAACAGGCTCAGTCATGTCCTTCCCTGCCCAAGCAACAGGCTCAGTCATGTCCTTCCCTGCCCAAGCAACAGGCTCAGTCATGTCCTTCCCTGCTCAAGTTCCAAGTAGTTACATATGTTCAATTTTATGATCCATGGAGGATGCAATCTAAGAGCAATGCTACTAGGAATCTTGTAACAACCCTTGAAGGAATTGATAGAAAATATGTGCCCAAGTCTTTCCCATCTCTAGTTATTACTATAAGTGGCTAAAGTTCTCGTATAACACCAGGTGTTTTAGTTGCATTGCCTATGCAGAAATACAATAAGGCAACAGGTAGACAAAGGTATTAGCTGTAAACGATCAAAGCTAAATTGGACTCGTATGCCATCAGATGCTCCGACCTTCTTCCAATTTGGAAAAGAGTAGTAGGTATGTGGTGCAAAATTTGTTTGATATGAGATCTTTCTATCACATACAAATAGAAACACTTGATGAAGTCGATAAACGGACCCTTTGTGAATAAATATGACGATGTGAACTATACTTGCTTAACTCCAGTGCTTTGAACTTTTTATGCTCCAGTCTTCCTATTGCAGACAGTGTTTTGCTTTGCTGCGGTGCACTGATGATTACATTTAAGAACTTGGAAATGTATTATCTGAATGACAAACTACTGAGAGTGGCATCTATTCTGATGTGTTCTGCACTGGTGGTAAATGTGTACGACAACTTTGCGAATACGTCACTTGGCTTTCAAATCATGGCCAATAAAGATCCATCCATAGATGAGGCCATGCGTTTGGTACTACAAAGCAGCTGGTATATTCCTCAAAAATTAATCGATTAGTATATAGTTAAGGATATTTAATTACCTTGCCGAACGAAATGAGCATGGGAAAGGCAAGGGTAAGGGTAAGGTTGTCCAAGGCCAAAAAAGGGGAATACATCAAAAGGTAATATTTCACTGATGCCAATATACTTATTAGAGGCATCCCCTCACTAGAGGCATCCCCTCACTAGAGGCATCCCCTCACTAGAGGCATCCCTCACTAGAGGCACACTGCACGTGACATGCAGACCATTACACTACATCTCCCCTTCCCAGAACTGTCATTGTTCAATGTCTCTTAACACTCTGCATATGTTGACCTCCGCTGTCCAGGTTTCTGTTTCCCTCTACAGATGGTTAATCCTGGTAGCGATGGCTTGGTCATGGTGGCGGTGGTAGGAACCTTCACCTCCTCCTTTCCTCCTTTTTTGAGGTTGAAGGGCCCGCCACACGCTACACCGCTGCCACCATGTAGAATTAGGTCTATCAACAGCATCCTTTGCATATGGCTTAGTGGCAATAGCTATAGCTATATTAAGCCTTTCCAACCCCTTGAAGAACACGATAAACCCATTAACCGTCCAACCTGTGCTGTATATATTAGACTTAAATGTGTGTGGCGTCCCACTAGACCATTGCCAGAACACGCTAATATCCTAATCAGCAAAGAAACTGCCAGAAACAAGGCATGTCAGACGCGTCACGTACGCTATAAAAACTGGCCTGAAATATACATGGATCCAAATGACACCATACTCACACCGAATAAAAAATACAAGAGAGTTAGCAAATGGACAGACATATGCATACAAACAATAAACGAAAAAAACACTCAAACAGACACTCCTTTCCAAACAGGCGTCCAAAATACAGCTTGGCACAGCACCAAGGTTAATTCTCATATTCCCTTATCTCCTCAGCTATACTCAGACAGCGAAGAAACATCGAAGACAGGTAGTGCTGAAATATCGATTGAAGAAGAGAAAAGGCGGATGGCACAGATCTTGGGCCATATTAACAAAAGCCCTGAAGTGACAAGCTGCGACCTTCCATATTTTCTTTTCAGAACTATTCTGGTATTATCCATGGCCTTAAAGGACATCTTAGTTCAACTTTCAACACAAGTTCACCTATAAGGTGAGAACTGTGGGTATATATGTATGGTCTGATCTTTTTTTTTCTCCTGGGCGGAACGGAATATTCTGTAGTGTTCTGTTCTGTTCCGTGTTTTAGTAATGCCCTCACGTGGTGCCTTAATACCAAGGCCAACATTTCTGACATGGTTAGGGGTGATTTTGGAATTTCTGAAACTGTTTGTTTCCAACCTCTTTTCCCCTTCTGTTAAACAATCACACCGTTACTAATGTTCACTTGTAGAAGTGCGAATGAATGTCTCATAATTAATGTTCACTGGATTCCAAAGTGGGGAAGATTTATCATCTAAGATTAATGATGGTCTTGACCCTGGGTAGCCTCCAACTGCCAAGTGATCTCTCTACAGTGATATAATTACAGTTTTTATTTTTATTTTACAGGCTGAACGTTACAATAGCTTGCGTACTCTCACTACAGGAGATTAGCCCAGCTCCACCATAAAGTAGTGAGCAAACGGACCTAACTGATGAAGGCATCATAGTAGGGAAATGTTGAGTGAGGATGCTCCAAACATCCTTCAGCATATATTTGCCACTTACAATAACATGAGAAAATGTCGTCGCCTGTATTCGTTACCGCCTTCTTTTGGCACCCTGCTGGAAACCTATTGCCTGATGCCCACAAATGCTGCTCGACAGACGTTACAGGGAATCATGGACCAACTGGCCACATTGATGGACTCCTACACTGTGTACATGTAATAATTCTTCATGTGTTGATTTTTCTACTGCATTATACTGACAATGAAGTGAGCACTCTGCTCATATGCAGGTTGATAAAGCTGGAGACATTGAAAGTATCAGAAATGTTTTTCAGGGACCAGAGACCTTTCATGACCCCACTGAAGCTGGATACAGTGTCCCCTTGTCAAGTATCAGGCATCATCACAAAAACAGCATCATTTCATCCCCCATTAACGAACGTGTGCCCTAAGTGAGAACTTGCTCCAGATCCGGAGTCGAAAATGGGTCTTTGCGTGAAAATGGATCTTCTCAGTTGTACAGTCGCTTTGTGCCACCACAAGTGGACCTCAGGACATTCACCAAGGCCCAAATAGACGTGATGAGTAATGTATCGATTAAAGCAGCCAGGATTCCCAGGACAGCCAATGCGGCCAGAATTTCCAGGACAGCCAATGCGGCCAGAATTCCCAGGACAGCCAATGCGGCCAGAATTTCCAGGACAGCCAATGCGGCCAGAATTCCCAGGACAGCCAATGCGGCCAGAATTTCCAGGACAGCCAATGCGGCCAGAATTTCCAGGACAGCCAATGCGGCCAGAATTTCCAGGACAGCCAATGCGGCCAGAATTCCCAGGACAGCCAATGCAGCCAGAATTTCCAGGACAGCCAATGCGGCCAGAATTTCCAGGACAGCCAATGCGGCCAGAATTTCCAGGACAGCCAATGCGGCCAGAATTTCCAGAACCATCAGGATTCTCAAGACCGCCAATGCAGCCAAGATTTCCAGAACCGCCAGGATTCTCAGGACAGCCAATGCAGCCAAGATTTCCAGAACTGCCAGGATTCTCAGGACAGCCAATGCAGCCAAGATATTCTGCTCCACACCAGAACATCAATACAAGGTCGTTCGCCATTCACTCAAGAGGTCACAACATGTGTCGTGTACAAATTCTCAAAAATAAAGATAGGCTGTTTGTGCGTCCATAAAAGTACTACCATTGTGGGCCCTTGATAATAGTGTTATCAACTTGTGCAGTACTCAGGGAGTAACATTTTATTATGACAATTTGGTCAGTGGAAGTTACGACCACACTGATGTAGGCATCAGAATAGGGAAATGTTGAGTGAGGCTGATTTGGTCATTTGTACCATGTTAGTGAATAACTAGCATTCAGTAACTCGCCAATCACTTTTCAGGACTATCGACAATTGTGTAACTACTTCATGTTCCAATTTGGCATTGCTGAACAACGATCAAGAGAAAATACATCTGATACAGATGAGGATGAAACATAAACAATCCATGAGGAATTTGGGAATACTGCCAACCAATAAGAAGGTATACAAGGTAAGGCATACAAGATTATATTGCGACCACATTTTGAGATCTCGCAAAGTGATTTCTGCTAAATGGCACATATTGCTTTGAGGGAACATTGATCAGCCCATTGCATGTACAAAAAGGTCACAGGGTGCACAATCAAAACCTTGTTCATTGAAAAGTAAAAGGCAGAATAGAAGATACAGTACAACCCAAAATTTTAAGAATGTGCATTCCAGTTTCAGACAATGCCATTGTTGCTGAGCGTGACATAGTGGCCAAACCGTTCGTTCATCACAGTACAGAATGTGTGAATCAGTGGATCTATTACAGAAACTGTACCAAAATGATGAAGCTTATTTTTAAATCCCCAGAACTAAGAGCAGCAGTGGAAACTGCTCTTAGCTCTGCATATGATGTTTCAACTATTCTGCCTTCTGGTGGTTGGAAAAGCCTATTGTTCTTCCTGTATGCAAAGAAGTACCCACACATGACCAGCATTGTAGTTGTTCCTGAGAGGAACTTCTGTGCTAAAAACATAAATAACACAGCAGCTTTGAATCAAAAGCCACTACAGAATTCGCACCACAAAGCTCCTCTTTCAGTCTTTCAGCCAGTCAATCAGTAAATGGCTGCAAAGAAAATGCCCCGTATCACAGAGCATTTCAGTGCAGGAGGCTAAGTTGTTCCACACTAAAAGTATACAGGGGTGATCAGTGAGGAGGCAGATGACTCTGGTCCTGATTCTTCAGGGTCAGTGCCTCCATCAATAGCTGCAGCCAAGAGCAGATAGTGGGTCACAGGAGGAGGAGAAACTGGTTGGTCAAATGTGGACAGCACTAATGTAGGCATCATGATAAGGATTCAGTGGTGGCACGGCTTTGAACCAAAAGCCACAACAGAATTTGCACCACACAAGCTTTTTATCAGCTGCAAAGAAAACGCCCTGCACCACAGAGCATTTCAGTGAAGGAGGTACATTGTTCCACACTGAAAGTATACAGGGTGATTTTCTGTCATGCCACAGGGCAGGCAATGGAAATTTGATCCTGTAAGAGGGTTTGATCCTGTAAGAGCATGTGATCCTATAAGAGGATTTGATCAATAGGAGATCCAGGCACCACCGGTACCCCCGCGGCCCTGGGCTGCCGTAGGAAGAGGCGGCGGCGGGGTTGCTGGGATCAATCCATATATCAACAACATGACAAGACAGCTTGAAAGTGTTAATGGCATGTTGAAAATTCGCGTGGCCAAACTGGAAATTGTATGATTATCCACATTTACCTCCTGCTCTGCCTTCAGTTGAAGGAGCTTGCAGAGTTTGAAGAATCAAATAACTACTCGAAGTCCCTATTTCACACCAGAGAAGGACACTGTGGCCTTGATTATGGCAAAAACCTATCCCATAAGGATACAGAACAATCTAGAGAATGTGTCAACGACAATTGAAATGTTCCCTGGTCTGTCCCTTTCTTACTATACACACCTAGTGTTGTGTACAAATTCTCAAACAATATAAAAAATTGGCTGTTGGATGGAACTGACAAAATTCGGTCTGGTTAAGGGAGTAACATTTGATTATGACGATTTGGTCAGTGGAAGTTACGACCACACTGATGTAGGCATCAGAATAGGGAAATGTTGAGTGAGGCTGATTTGGTCATTTGTACCATGTTAGTGAACAGCTAGCATTGATGTGGAAACTGTGCTGATGTGTTAGCTATTCTACCTACTGGTGGTGGGAAAAGCCCATATCCGCCAACTCAGCCGGAATAATACCAGTAGCAAAAAGAAAAAGGAAAGGAGAACCAACTTGACCGCCAGGCACTCACTCACTGCAGAGTCACAACAAACATCAACAATCCATGAGGAATTTGGGAACAATGCCGGACTGCTCACCAGCTTCCTCCTGGCCATGGCTGCAGCCCGGTGAGACTCGTACTCAATAAAGGCAAACCCCCTGTTCTTGGTCTTGTCCAAGGCCGAGGGGTACACAATGACATCAACCCCTGGCTCTGTCACTTTAAGCATCTCTGTCCTGATGTATATTTTGTAATAAGTGTATTGGAACGTCCATCACACTTGTTGATGTTTCATCCTCATCTGAATCAGATGCATTGCTGCACCACGTGTAGAAAAGAACTCACCATTACTGAGTACCACTCACTGTTCTTGTAACTGTTTTATTTATGTCTTGTTTCATGTTATGCTGTCTTTTCTTCTTGGGGATTTCCCCCACAAACAGCCCCATACTCATGCATTTGGGTTGACGCCTATAGCGATGGCCAGTGGAGAACCAAGAGAGGGAGCCACGAGTAATAGATTTCAAAATCCATGCTACTCCTAGAGTGACTAACAAATAAAATTTCAGCGTGCTGTTAGCATATCACAATGAAGTCATTCCCTCCATAAATGTCTATCGCTGAGTTTCGTTCACGTCAATGATGCTGTCAAGCTGTTCCTTGCTCGTGGTTACTACTTCTGCAAGCATCTTAGAGCACTGTGATTATAGGGTGTCAGGGTATGGGGACTTGACCTACCGGACACATTAACATATTTACATACGAGTACTGGCGGGATATATACAGCTGCCTAAAAAGACTGATCTGCGGACCGATTCGGTAACATATAGGCAGCTGGACATATGTATAGGGTAGAGTATTTAATGTGTATTTTGTATCGGTGAGGGGGATGGGGGGAAGTGGTTATACCATATAACTGAGTGGTTGGCGCAATTAAGCCATGTTGCGACGTGGGGACGGTGAATCCTTTACACCGGGAAAAGGCTATAAATAAAGACCTGTTGAGGTTTATCATGGTTACTGCCTTGACCTTAGGCGCAGAGCACAACCAACATGAAAAGAGCTAACAGAACTATGTAAGCTAGAGCTAGCTGATCAACATTGTGAAAGGATAGTTTATCTTGTAAAGTTCATCGACCATCCCTCCCATGTCTGCTCTTATATTGTTTGTCAGTTTCACCTAATCCTTTCATTTGCATAGGAGAGAAGGTATCTGCTGCAGAAGCAATTAACTGAAGTGAGGAGGCAGATGACTCTGGTCCTGGTTCTTCAGGGTCAGGTGCCTCCATCAATAGCTGCAGCAAAGAACAGATAGTGGGAGACAGGAGGAAAAGAGCTTGGTTGGTCAAATGTGGACAGCACTAATGTAGGCATCATGATAAGGAAAGGTGTAGTATTCAGTGGTTCATTCCTGTTGACAATGACACGACCCTTCTCATCTACAGCACACAGCTGATCTTTAATGCACAGCCATGGCTAAACACATATCTGAAGGCGGTACTTTCCCATGCAATATGAACTTATTTGATCTTAAGGTAACAACCAAACGACTGCTAAACTTTGTTCTCAAAGAAAATTATTTCCAGTTTAACAACACCATATACCATCAGATCACCGGGGTTGCGATGGGAACACCCATCGCCCCCACCCTCGCATGCTTCTTCATGCACCACCTAGAAACCGCATTTTTCGCCACTCAACACCACAACACAATCAGGTGAAAGATGCACCCTGCAATATTAAAAGAAGTAGCCATCTTCATCTGGCGTATCTCTCGGCTTTGTGGTCTTTCTGCTGCTGAATTAGAGGCACACAAGCAGAATGTTAGGATCAGAACGAGTGCCTTGTGACTGGTGGTGAGGGAAGAGGGATGCTGATATCAATGAAGACTTAACACATTTCATAGGTCACCAGGTTTAGAGAATGAGGCCCACAACAAATACGACCAATGGGATTTGAATCCAGAAATTGTAAGATGCCCTCTTCATGCAGCTTGCATTGGTCGACACTCCTGATCACCCCTGAACCACGTAGCACCGCCCATGCTCAAGGGGACATGCCCCGGGTGCAAAGCAAACCAAACCAAATACATACATACATACATACTCCCTTCCCACATGAGCTGCAGAATGTGGCACCGGTCACATGTCAGCCAAAGTACAAGAATGAGGAGGTGGCAAGAATACTTGTAGTTACATCATGTGATGTTCTGAACAGCAATCCTATTGCTGGCTGAGTGGTTCGGTAGGCCTTAGGTAATCCAGCTTAAAATTTTAAGAATTGAAATGTTTACATGACTTGGCACTTATAACAGGGTAATCTTCTAAAGCCTTCATCCTACTAGTACCCCCCCCCCCCCCCCCCCCCACTCAGGCCTATGCAGTACGCTAGTAAATACCCCCTCCATAAAGAAGTGCACAAATGAAGGAAGACTGGGGAGGGCTAAGTTACACCAGGTTGTCTTGCCCCAATAGGTACACACACAGACGTGTTGCAGATTGGGATCAAAAGAGAAAAGCAGTTTCATCTTCAAACTTAGCAGGAGATATTTTAGTGATTCCAGCTAGTTCTGCAACTGAGGAGCGGAGAGGATATGTACCAGGAGGGGAGAGGGATATTTACTAGGAAGGGAGAGGATATCTTCTCATTCAATGAGTGGATGGTTCAGCTAAGATACGCTCATCATCAGAAGCTATATGAAAACATTCCTATACTTTAGATTGATTCTTATTGCGTTCTTGTGGCTGTTAAGTACATTTCCCCAGCTATGTGGCAGTGGCCAGTAGAGGACAGGCTAATGGTGGTGTCATGGCAGTGGCCAGTAGAGGACAGGCTAATGGTGGTGTCATGGCAGTGGCCAGTAGAGGACAGGCTAATGGTGGTGCCATGGCAGTGGCCACTAGAGGACAGGCTAATGGTGGTGTTATGGCAGTGGCCAGTAGAGGACAGGCTAATGGTGGTGCCATGGCAGTGGCCAGTAGAGGACAGGCTAATGGTGGTGCCATGGCAGTGGCCAGGCTAATGGTGGTGCCATGGCAGTGGCCAGGCTAATGGTGGTGCCATGGCAGTGGCCAGGCTAATGGTGGTGCCATGGCAGTGGCCAGGCTAATGGTGGTGCCATGGCAGTGGCCAGGCTAATGGTGGTGCCATGGCAGTGGCCAGGCTAATGGTGGTGCCATGGCAGTGGCCAGTAGAGGACAGGCTAATGGTGGTGCCATGGCAGTGGCCAGGCTAATGGTGGTGCCATGGCAGTGGCCAGTAGAGGACAGGCTAATGGTGGTGCCATGGCAGTGGCCAGGCTAATGGTGGTGCCATGGCAGTGGCCACCAGCTGCAACAAGAGAGGATAGCTGCGCGCCGTACTCGTTACAACTTGTAGTGATCCTCAGACCTCTGGTAGATTGTTTTGTTGCAGCTAGTGACTCCATCGAGCTGCTGTTGGATGTCACCCCCCCCCCCCCCCCCCCCCCCAATACTCCCACCAATCTCTTCTACACCCTCAGCAAGTCACGTTTGTCCGTGCAATTTCAATTTAGCAGTCCACTCTCATCCAGTTAGCTATGAATCACTAAAATCACTACAGCTGACTCACCAGAGTGGATTGAGCCAGGTCAATGGTTTGAAGTGGTTTGAAGTGGCCAAGTGTAGAAGCACTTTAAAACCACTGTGGTTCTTGATCAAATTTATAGTGGTGTACATGTACATCATAATCTGGGAGGCTGTTAATTACATTTAGTTATGTTGGCCAATCATATTCACACACCTACATTGAATTCCAGGGTTCCCCCTCACTTATACAAATACCACTATCATTGTGCCTATCATTTGCTACACACAATGCTACACTTACAATATAACTGCAAGTGAAATAAGCCTAAGACTAAGCCAAACTGGGATGACTGGCAAATACACCTGCATATCTACATTCGGCAATGTCACACTTGCACTACCCCTTACACACAAACCTTATTGGTCGGAGTGAACTCCATCAGACTAAGTGCCCGACAATACAGCCTAGCGGTTACAACATTGGCAGGGTCTGCAAGAACCTTGTTGGCCACTGCGATAGCCAGGGAGTCGTGAACTGAGTCTTCCTAGAAGAGGAGGAAGCGCAGAGTGGTAACATACTCACTCTATATATACACAAGAGAGTAACAAGACATATTAAATACTCACATCCTGCACTGGTTTCGTGAGATGCAGTAAGAAATCCACCACATTGGAGGTGTTTATTCCCGCGTACATAGATCCAGGCTCCGCCTCTAGCACTGCTTCAAGAACCACGGTGAAGATCTCTCCAAGACTCTCTCGATAACTCCTACACGTAAAGGCAACATTGTGATACACAAAAACAGCCAATACAGCATCAGAAAACACACCTTTTGCTTGCCGCAAAGGCGGGGAAGAACACACCCAACACCCCCCTCAGGTGTTTGTCCTCCTCGCAGTCGGGGCTGTACCACAGCAGCAGGAGACGTGCCAGCAGCTTCTGGCTCATGATGCGACCACTGAGGAACAGCTTGGCCAGTCCTTCTGCCGCTATGCTGCACAGCAACTGGCTCTATTAAGAGCACAATTCATGTCTTGGACAAAAGAGCACAAAATGAGACAAACCTCCCCGTCCAGAAAATCTGCAAGGATATTGACCATTTTTTGGGTCGTTTTGTTGTGATTTTTACTTTCCAGGTCGTCAAACTTTGAAATAATTTCTTCAACGGGTTCTTCAGGGTTCACATCTCTGTCCAATGGGTGATTGTCAAGCTTAAGGAAGCAATGACAAGAACGTTTGTAGACCAAAGGCATGTGGGTAATTTAAATGCAGCTACATTTGAAAACCCTTTTTCAGAAACTTTGGATTAATAAAGGTTTTTAAAAGCCTCTAAATTTCGAAACACAAAGTACACTTTTATCTTCAGTACAAAGTACTTCCAGGATGACTCCGTGGAGGTGATAGCTAGGAGTGATCTGCGTAGATGGTATATTGCACATCCTATTGGAATTCCAAATCTGACTAGTTAGACTAGTAGTAGAAATGTATTTATTTATTTTTATTTTTCAGGTAGACCCATTTTACCTTTATGGTCATTTGCATGCACACAGATATTATTAAAAGCCCAAATATGTTTTCCTGTGTTTCTTAACATCTCCATCATACCCTCTCCTCCTCCCCAAAACCCAGGTACTAAGTATTAATTAATGTTAATTTTTTTAAAAAAGTATTTGTAGTCCACAGTTTATGTACTTTAACACTGTATAACATTTTAGATAAGGTGTGTATGGGAAATTTTCAATCAAGATGGAAAAAACCCCCTAATAATTAAGCACATATTTCATTATAAAACTTACTAGAAGTTAGAGGTATAAAATTTTGCACTTCCTCCTAATGGTTTACCTATCCTAACCATATTGACGTTTATTAACATTTTTTTTTTTTTTTTTTTTTGGATCTTGAATATGTGGGTGTTTGATTTTCAAATCCAAGGTTACCTGAGTAAGTTGCATTAGAGCAACCTCAACTTTAAAATGTGCACACTGTGCAACAAAAATTGCAAAAGCATGGATTATGACTGCAAGATATTATTAATAGTAATTGTTAATGTAAAGTATATTATTAAAGTACTTGGTACCAACAACAGTACGTTTTACCAGATGACTATTTAATGTGGCAAAGGTGATGTTTCCATTCTCTAGTTGACCACTCCT
Organism: Spongilla lacustris; assembly: GCA_949361645.1. Taxonomy (NCBI): domain Eukaryota; kingdom Metazoa; phylum Porifera; class Demospongiae; order Spongillida; family Spongillidae; genus Spongilla; species Spongilla lacustris. The sequence continues at coordinate 5,294,008 of OX442425.1, forward strand.
ACTATACTGATTTTTGCACAAGCACATGCCTATAAACATCCTTGTTAAGGCAAGACCTATGTAAGACTGCGTAACATGAGTGTAGTACATACAGGAATCTAACAAATGGCCTTGCCAGAGTAGTCACCACACAACTCACCACGCCATCTTGACTATCACCACCTTGGTCGTCATGGGTAGCATAGGCCTCAAACCCAAACAAGTGAACGAGGTCAAAGACTATCTTCAAAGCTGTGGCCTGTACAGACTCGTGGTCCACCTGGCTCACCTGACGATCAACCACCATCACCATGCCAACCAATCAAACCAAAAAGTTTGTGCAGGACACAGACCAACCTACCGCACCTGCAAGAACAGGAGGAGATGTTTCTGAGCCAGACTCACTTCCAAGATACAAGCAAGACCCAAGCAGTTTAAAGCCAAGTCTCTGACGAATGGATTTTCATTTTGCACACATGGGAGAACCTGGTACAGGCAGCATATCAAACGAGCACAGTGATCCAAAGTAGTGAACACAGCAAGCCTCCTACCAGCATATCCAGGAGGGTGAGTAGTGTTGGGTTGAGTTTCTTCATTTTGATCTCTCGCAGCATCTCAGCTGCAACAACCAAACACTTGATAAGTGTGGTCGAGTCACTCTGCAACGCGGGCAGACAGTGCAAGTGAAGGGGAGAGATAGGAATACTCTTAACAGCAAGTCGTACCCGGAGATCCAGTTGCGAAGAGTTGATGAACTGGGACTCGCTCATCTGTGTGCTCTCTGGTGCCAGGGGCTGATGCTGCCTCCCCTCGCAGCCCTCCTCAATGGGCGGCTGGCGCAGATCAGCAATCAGTTCCGTCAGCTTCTCGATTCTATTAAATGCACACCACACAACCAAGGGGCGAGTGGAGCTCAACCCAACGTGGCTCCACAATCAGTCAGAATACCTGTAGGTCTCCTGAGGCCAGATGTCTGCCTGCCTTGCCAGAAGTGGTGCTACCAGGCCAGGTGGGAAGTTTGGCATAGTCGTCAGATCGTACACTAACTTAGCCAATCGTCTTCTACAGAAACAGATACAAATAGATAACACCATGACAAATTTCCACTTGTTCCTACTTCACAAGCACTTGCCAAACCACTATGATACTATCCCATATGCACACACACACACACGCACACTCACTGAGGAAGTGCTAAAATAAGGAATTCTGGCCTGTTTTTCCCACAACATCTGACATACCTTCCAAAATCGTCAGCAAAATCAAGTACTTCAAACATGGAGAACAGCTGCTGTGCAACAAACTGGCTCTGTAACCTGCTGTTCATTTCCTCCTGCTCAAGGAATACTTCAACGACATACCTACATCCACACAGACACACAACATAATTCAACAGATACTGCTAGCATGCCATTAGTTACAGTTGCATGCCGCTAGTTACGGTCGTTATGGTTGCATGCCACTAGTTACAGTTGCATGACGCTAGTTACGGTTGTTATGGTTGCATGCCGTACTTCTGCACATAGTCGCAGAATTCACTCAAGGTGGGTACAATCTTCTCCAGCTGTTTTTCTCCCTCGAGACCCTTCTTGCTGTAGTACCTGCAAGGTAGCACGCTTAAATAGAACACCACGCCCTCATTATCACCACATACCTGCACATACAACGCCAAAAGAAGGCCATTTCGCAGTTCAATGAACTAAACCGCAGCAGTCTTACATTCCCCAATTGACATACCTGAAAACCATAAGTCAAAAGCTTTTTAAAATTTCTTTTCTACTTTGGTAACAGGGACACAACATACTTGTTCAGTACTGGCTTCGTCAGCAGTTTCTCCAGTAGATACTCCTGGACTGGTAGTTGAACCTTCCCCAATGGCCTCCACATCATGTCCAGGCTGTGTCTCCTCCAAGAACTCGTTCAACGTCTTGATGGGCGACTCGCTGGAATAAAGGTTGTCAAACAGCTTGAAGACAGCCTTCTCGGCAATCTCGGGAGAGTTCTCGGCATCCAGCCTGCGCAACAGGCGCAAGAAGTCACCTTCGAGGAAGAGGCACCAGCTCCTCAGCAGTCCAGTCCCGCAGGCATCTTGAACGACATCGCTCCTGTCATTAAGCCCAGCCTCCAGGAGGTGCAGACGCTGGGCGATGGTGAGGTTCATGATGGAACACTTTTCAGCTAGTATCAGGAAGGTGGCCTGCCTTATGCTGTCCTTCACATCGTGTACACACTCAATTATAGCTAGAAAAAGGGGTGTGGTCAGAAGGGGGCAATAGTAATAACTTTAGGCTGTCCTCAACCACACAGATTAATTATGGACAAGTAACAAGTCATGCTGTCCCCATGAACTCTCTACATTTAATGTACCTATGGAAGGGGCGTGTATCTATGGAAGGATGTGTGTACCTATCATGCACCTATGCAAGGGTATGGAAGGGATATATCTTGGCCACATAACAGATGAATTGAACTAGTACAAGTGTGCTTAAGAAGAATGCATGAAGTTCACTGCAATATGTTTTGATGAAAACATTTCCATACCGGAATGGACCAAACAACCCTTACACCCATTCATCCCATAGTGTCCATTCAAGCAGGTAGACATTATTGTGCATTAGACATGTCATGTGCATTCACGTGTACAGGATCTGTCTGGTCTTTTTTAAGTGTGTGTTCAAGTAATATCCCTCTAGAACATGCAGTGGAAAGTGTTCATTTTTTATCATGAGTACTCGTACTAATATGGTAACATCACTTTCGAACCATTCATGGACGTTGAGCATAAAAATATTGATGTAATAATTCTTTGCATTCATACAGTGAGATGTTTTATAAAAGCCATCATTGTCAGCCAATCTGCATGTACCAATCACACATGACAAAATTTAATGATATATAAGGAAAATGTGCTAGCAGAAAGATGAGATCTTAATATCATTGGGAGAGTCCATTAATTAAATTTTCTGTACTTGTGGTCAAGCCACATGTCTGATTGGCTAAAAAAAATCTTATAGCCTTATGTTTATGCTCCAACATAATGAATGGTTGGGAAGACATATACAACCCTGTTACAATATTAGTAAGCACTCACGATAAAAGATGAACCAGTCATCTGTGCAGTATTTGGTTACTCCCATCCAACAAAAATACATACACCTGAATACATATCTCTAACGCACACCTCTAACACATTGCCCCACACCTCTAACACATTGCCCCACATCTCTAACACACTGCCCCACACCTCTAACACATTGCCCCACATATCTAACACATTGCCCCACACCTCTAACACATTGCCCCACATCTCTAACACATTGCCCCACATCTCTAACACATTGCCCCACACCTCTAACACATTGCCCCACATCTCTAACACACTGCCCCACACCTCTAACACATTGCCCCACATCTCTAACACATTGCCCCACACCTCTAACACATTGCCCCACATCTCTAACACATTGCCCCACATCTCTAACACATTGCCCCACATATCTAACACATTGCCCCACATCTCTAACACATTGCCCCACATCTCTAACACACTGCCCCACACCTCTAACATTTTGCTTAATCTGTTATGGCATTAGGACCTCTGACATAGGGAAATGTTGGCATTTTTTTCCCTTTCCTTTGGAGCAGCCATTGCCTTTAATCAAAAGGTTTGGTAACATGGAAAATAGGACATCACTCATGTGTTATATGAGTACAAGGATGATTATCATCTTTTGTGAAAGAACACTATTTTACCATTCAATGTGGGCCCTCCATTCATCTCTTATACCACAATTAAACTGCCAAAGTTCATGCTAGTAACAACCAATAACCTTTCCAGAGGGCTGTCTGCCAAAATTGAATAATACCCGTTAGTAAGGTTTTGCATTTTGGTTACAACGAAAGTTTGCCTCTGACCATTCATTGCCAAAGCATTTTTGGTGCCTAACAGATGCCACGGGTTTATTTGAAACTATACTTCCAAGCTTTCAGACCAACAAGTAGGCATCCTATGCTACAATGCAGTATTGGTGGATTTCAACAAGCTTGTATATGCACTTCATACTCCTGAACAGTTAGGTACCACAGCAAACAGACTGCACAAGAGCTCACTTAATAGCTGGGCCAAGAAGGGAGGGAGGGAGGTGGGCATGTGCATTATGCAAACCTGGTAAGGTTCTGTTGCAGATGACGATGCAGTGGAGGGCGGACTTCCGCACGTCAGCACTACCATCGCCTCTTAGTACATTCAGCAGGACGGCAATGACGGGACAATCCTTGTCTTCGGGATCTTGGAAGCGGCTTAGGGCCTGCACAGCCTGGACACGAACAGCTGGAATCTAAGAATAAGTTCGTCTTATAACAATACAACATTTACAAACACTACTGGTTAATGCAGAAGATGTTTAAGTTTAAATGTAGCCGCCCCAGCACGCCCTATTTAGTGCTAATATTTATGGGCGCCACAAACCTTGTCATACGCTCTCTGTAGCATCACTGCCTGCAGCAGGTCGAGACACGAGATGCGCACTTGCTCTTGGGCGGCGAGTAACAGTATCTTGTTGATTATCTGGCAAACACGAAACCTCACGGCTTTATCTTTTGCCTCGTGGTACACAACCAGCTTTGCCATTATCAGGTTGGCAAAACTGGCCTCCGCGTCATCATCTTCATCACTTGAAGAGCCTTCGTTCTTCTCTTCCACTTCGGCGCTCACGGCTATTGCAAACTTGGAAACAAACTCTACAACTCTTTCTACTGCCGGTTCACGTTTATAAACCAATAAAACGTTCGAAAAAGGAGTGAAAAAAGCGTCAAAAAATGTCTTCAAACCATGCTTATCGCATAAAGTTCTCATAGACTTCAGCAACTTCTGATATTTGTACATGCCATTTCGGATTTCGTCCAGAATTGCTAAAATATCCCCAGTTAGACTCATCGCACCGATAAAAATAAAATAAAAACGCGTGGACAGTTAAAACGCGCCAAAACATGGTCACATCTCGTGATATATACTGCACTCTAATACGCGCGCACCGGAGGACTGTACGAGCTTGTTTACAAGGTAAGTTACATTTGATTTCATACAACGGGTGGTCTCAATATTGTGCCGCTGTCACTAGGCGCTGTTGCAAATGGATTTAGAAGACAAATTGTCGTCCGATATATTTGATTCTGCGGAATACATAAAAGAAGTCGCATGTGAGTACGATAGCGGGGACGCGTTACGGCAACATAAGAAGCAGATCCTGGCTTTAGCCGAAAAAACCGCACAAAAGCTGAAGCAGAATGTGTACCAAAACTATGCACTGTTTATCGACACGTCTAAAGAGATTTCTTCGTTGGAAACAGAAATGTACCAGTTGAACCATCTTTTACACGAACACGAGGTTCTAACGCACAATCTTCAAGTACTGTCAGTGCCACAAGAAAAGGCTGTAGTACCAGATGGCTCAGACGACAAACAGGAACTGCGTAGCATAGCCTCCTTGTTGGAAACTGTGGAGGGTTGTTCCAGTGTAACTGAGGTACCAGGAAGGTACATGGTGCTCTCCTCTCACCTGGTTGAATTGGACCAAGAGTCTTGTGAAGCAGTTCAGCTAATCCGTGCCTTTCTCCTAAACGACAGCTTGATGATAGCTACTCACACGAAGAAGCGCCGTGGCCCGGTGCGGTTCCGGTTCCAGGCTCTCTTTGAGCTGGACAACATGGCAGTGGTAGACATCGCCGACTCTGACATTGTCCAGAATGCATTCAAGGTGCACATGTTCCCTGACAGTCATTTCTACCAAGCAGAGAGCTCTGAGGCCAAGATGAAGTGGATCAGCATCCTCGAGTCCACTAAACAGAAGCATAAAGCAACGCATGATGCTGTCAAGGTAGAAACGGATACCGTTTCTGCAAAGAAGCCTTCGGGGAAAAACGATCAAAAACTGGTTGTCTCAATAGAAATGTTTAAAGATGCTCCTGAGCAGCTTGATGTTTTCATTGCACAGAGAGATTTCGAGAGGGCTATACTCAAAATAGAAGATACGAAGGACAAGCTAAAGGATTTCCCTGATTCCCACGACCTCCGGGATATCAGAATTCGACTGAACCATCGTGTCAACCAGCTGTCGGAGATTCTTATGAAGGAACTGGACTCCTCACGAAGTGGCTCCCTCAGAGGAGGGCCACGGGCTGCAGGGAAAGTTGTCAAGCTACTCCTGCGTCTTGGCCGATCGGCAAAGGCATGTGAACTCTTCCTTAAGAACCACAGCCAGATAATTGAGCGTGACCTGGCTGATGTTCGGTCTGAAGGAGCTACCACTCTTTACATCGGCAAGTATTCATCCGCCTTTTTCCACGGTCTTGAAAATGCTGCCAATGAGTTCTTGAGGGCCTTTGGTGAACACAATGCTAGCTACTCCTCCTTTGTGGTGTGGTGTAGCAATCAGATGGCAGTCTTTACGCAGAAGAGTGTGGTCGTTATCTTCGATGATTCGTCTACTTTGTCTACCATCGCTGAATGCGTGAAAGAATCGCGTGCCGCATGCACTGAATTGACAAAAATTGGGTTGGACTTGACGTTCCTCTTGCTGAACTCGTACCTACCGCACTTGAGCAAGGTAGGGGGGAGGGAGTGATTGTAGCCTGCCTCTGCATGTACCGTGGTTTGTGCTATTGTAGGCAATAACCAGAGCTGCAGAGCCGATTATAGAGCACTGCACATCGCTCTCTGAGGCTGAGAACTGGATGCCTCAGGACTTCAGAAAGGATCAGCCAAAGCTTGAAGGTGTGAGCTGGGATATGGTGCACCGTCTTTCATTTTTATTTATTTTAATTTTGTCCTTTGTATACAGCCCTCGAGCGAGAGCTGGAGACCCTGAAAATAAAAGACAAAGTGAAGAACGGTTGTTTTGTGGACCTCACTAATTTGACCATAGAGTTCTGCAAGGCCCTGCTCAGTTTCACCACTGACGTCCTTGGCTTCTACGTGCCCGAGCTCTACACGGTCTTCATCAAGTCTTTTGGGGACATGTTCCGCCATGCCGTGAAGCTGCACCTTGATGCTGTGCAGAGCGGCAAGCACCCGCAGGACGCAGACTTCATCCACGACAACGCGGTCTACTTGGTGGGCACTGTGCTGCTTGCTGTTGGAAAGAAGATAAAGGAGAAGCTGGGGTTTGACGCAGAGGAGGTCATTGAGCTCCATGACCAGCTGAAATCCACTCTGAATGAAAAAAGGACTGACCACGAGGATGATGGTGATGTGTAGGGTGTGTGTAGGTGATGTGTACAGATTGATCTGTGACAATCAAATATCTCTCGTTGAGTGTTCGTATGCAGTAATTTTTCGTTTGTGCAACAGTTTTGTTTGTTGTAAACCTTAGAACAGAAAATAAATATTACTATCTACACGCAGTGTGTACAGATTGATTTATGACATTCAAATATCTCTCGTTGAGTGTTTGTATGCAGTAATTTTTTGTTTATGTAACAGTTTTGTTTGTTCTAAACCTTACACCAGAAGATAAATATAATTTTTTATCTACACCAGTGCTTGTAGTGGGCCTGCAGTTGGTACAGTGTAATGAGGTTAGGTTTTGTAAGAAATGTTTCTTTAATGCTTATGGTATGTACGTGGTACACTATATGTATGCTTACATGCTCTGATGACACTATGAAAGTTTTGTGTTATACATTTAGCCTTGAAAAAAAAATCACCATTTCCTATTCCACTTAAATTTGTTTGATCAGTTTTTAAATGATTTTTTCAAGCACTTTAAAAAAAAGCAAAAATATACATTGTCATTAGTAACTGCATATGATGTCATTAGTAACCCTGTGTGATGTCATAGTACCCCTGTGTAATGTGTTAATTAGATAATACTTTGCAAAACATGTGGCCCACAGTATTAGTACTGGGTAAGGTGTTCTTAGGAATAAGCACCATACAGCTATTGCATGTGTCTTTAGATGCATATGTAATTGGGACTACGGCTTCTATTTCATGAGCCTGGTTCAGTATAATTAACAGCTGTCGCACTTATTGCTATAGTCCCATGTTGGAGTTCCCTCAAGCCTTTCCTTCTGATGTGTGCTGCCAAAAGGGTTTTTAGCCCATGAAAATTCAACAGCAAAGCGAGTACACCTAATCAGAGCTTGGAGAGCTTTGAACTGATTATGTCTTTATGAAGTTATCCAGAAATTTTCTTTTTTTAATTTTTTTATTAAGCATTTACATTTTGTGTGAAGGCGGTTTTCATGGATGTGACACCTACATGTAGAGGAAGACTTGAAGGGTCAGGGGGACAGCTGTGCATCCTGCCGTGTGTACGGCTTGTATGGTCTGTGGACCAGGTTAAACTTAGCATCTGTGTGCACACATGACCATATGGGGTTCAGGGCGGTATGGGCGCCATTGCATATATACATGTATGGGTGTATAAATTGCTATACGATTCATGCCATATCATGAAGTCGTTTTAATAGCCCAAAGAGTTGTTGAAGTCTTCACCAGACAATTTGCTTTAATACATGTACCCATACCCAGATCCATTTTTCTTCTCCCTCCTCCCCTCCTTTCTCTTCCTCCTATCCCTCCCCCTCCTCCCCCTCCTCTCCTTCCTCTTCTTTTGTACCTAGGGTGTGTTTGACCACACCTTTATAACTGGCTGCACATTTCTTTAATGATCACAGCAATTGTATCCCCTCTGGGGCTCCACTTTGGACCCCAACAAAGAAGCTTACAGTGTTCTTCCATACTGTGCCACTGCTGCACCCTCACTGCTGCACCCTCCCTGATACACCCTCACTGCTACACCCTCACTGCTACACCCTCCCTGCTGCACCCTCCCTGCTGCACCCTCCCTGCTGCACCCTCCCTGCTGCACCCTCCCTGCTACACCCTCACTGCTATACCCTCACTGCTATACCCTCCCTGCTGCACCCTCACTGCTGCACCCTCCCTGCTGCACCCTCCCTGCTGCACCCTCCCTGCTACACCCTCACTGCTATACCCTCATTGCTATACCCTTCCTGGCCCATTCAGTTAGAATTGCTTGGATCCCAGACCCTCATTTGTTTGCACCCCAGTCCTTGCTTTGGTACAATACAAACATTACAACACACACACACACACACACACACACACACACACACACACACACACACACACACACACACACACACACACACACACACAACACCACAACACACACACACACACACACACACAACACCACAACACACACATACACACATACACACACAATACACACACACACACACACACACACACACAGTGTACTTGCTGTTAGTTTGTTGTATTTGGGTTGGAAACGGTCAGCAGTCTGGCCAGCAGCACTCACTGGGATGATCTAATAACCCCTTTTAAGGTTGCTGATAATGATAAGTTCCCCTCTCACTTTGAGCAATGATCTGGAATTCAGGATGTGACGTTCTAAAGACAACATGCCCACAAATGCATAACACAAACAGCCCTCCCTACATGCCTACATGTATTCAGAAGGCAAATCTCCCACTCAGATCATTTATGTGGGATTATTATAAGGGGTGAGTCCAGGGGGGTGTGAAGCTCCATTTCTGACCAATATAGTGTACCAGCACCTGTTTGCTAGTAGTTCTTTTTTAATGGTGCATGTTTGAGAATAAATCCATGCACAATGTACATGTAACATGCTCAGCAACATAGCTTTCATATTATGGATACATACAGATCATTTCAAGAAGAAGAAAAGAACTGAATGCATTTTATATGGGGTGAGTGTGAGCTACAGCAACCTTCCCTACTATGTAGCAAGGGGCACACACTGTAGGGCTTCCCACTGAAATCTTGCTTTAAAATAGCTTTGTCCTCTTCCTGAAAGAACACCTTGTCAGCCCTTTCTTGGTACTGATCAGATGTCATATCTACTGTATGCGGAATGTTGTGAAGGAATTTCATATGAATAGTTTGTACCAAGCCATTATGAAAGTGCTATTTGCAGCTGCATCTAATTTAAACATTGTACTGAACATATTTTTAGTGAACCAAATTCGATAATATGAAATCACTATGTTGCCAAAGTTAGTAGCCACAGCAAATGTTTTTTAAATTTATTTATGATTAAATGTCCTGTACAAACCAGTTCTTACACAATTAAAAAATTTGACCTTTCATCGCGAAGTTAATATTTCATTTAGATACACAGCCTAAAAGCCTGGTTTTGTTGAATTGTACTTCCAACCCACACACAAGGTGTCATGCTCTTAGGTAATTCAAAGCTTGGAAAAACACAAGTGAAAATTCCAGCTTGCAAGGATTAGTCCTCCTGTTAGTATACCTGGATATCTTTGTTGATTATATATAAGGCTTAAAGAGCATAATATTTACTACTTGGATCAGTGTTGCATCTCAAGTGGCTAACACATGTAGCCCATCAGTAGTATGTACAACTTCTCATTTCCTGCTGATTGTGAGAAATCATTACAGAGACCTTTTAAGATGGGTGAAATCCTGCTTTGAGGTTAGAAGGAAACAAGTGCCAAAACAACATGGGCGCAATGCGCTATGCTTAAGTTGACTGGCTCAGCTTCACACACATCAGCTGATCTAAGTAATATACAACAGCTGCTGTCAGAATGCATGTATGTGTGAGGTGTAATACTGAAGAGATGTGCCATATGTTGGTGTGTGATTTCACAAGCGACTCATATTCCTGTAATGTCAAGCTGGAATGTCTTTGCGGTGAAGGTATCAGACCATTTCAAATTTGTGTGGGCATGTAGTGACTTCTCTTTCATATTCCCAGTATAAGTGACATCTTACATTCTCAAAGGTAAAACTGGTTAATATACACCACAATAAAGTAATGTACAACCACCAAAACCTTAACAGGATTATGCGTATGTCAGGATGTGTTCAATTATTGGTTTATTGGTAACCACATAGCTGCCGTCACAGTGTGCTGTTCCGTTGTGCAAATACAATGTGCTGTTTGCGGATTATGTACAATCTTCTAGACCAGACCTCGATGAGACCAGCAAAGCATATATCATCGCAACACACTACAATTATTTTCTTCATCTGGTGTTGTTGACTTGCCCAATACTTGGAGCCAGCACACACATGTGTGCACTACTGGATTCCAAGCAATGTAGAGATGTGCGTCACATGCAAACAGATTATTAACAAGGGGTATGTGTGACCTACTGCTGCAGAGGTGGCCCCAGCATCTACCGAGGGGAGGGGCCAAGCAAATGAGGGGCGCCAAAAATGGGCGTGGTGTATTATACATGTATGACTTTGGATTGTTGCTAATAATCCATGTAAACGAGCGCCAGAAGCTAATTATGCTCCACATGTTGTGATCTCTTTGCACTGGTGTATTTGATGATAGTTTTAGGTATTGGAGGTGGGAGGAAGGGGGCGGGGGCGTGGGGGGGGCAAGACCCCCTCCATCCAGCCGCCTCTGAGATGTGAATAATGCAATGTAAATAGCATTAAGTGCAGTACTCATGCACAAGAATGTCTTTATGTATAGCTGCAGTGATTGACACAAACCGATTAAATGATTGACACCAACAGATTCAATGATTGACACAAACTGATTCAATGATTGACACAAACTGATTCAATGATTGACACAAACAGATTCAATGACTGACACAAACAGATTCAATGACTGACACAAACAAATGCAGTGGCTGGCACAGAATACAGAAAACATGGCAAATTCAAAGACTGGCACATATGAGCAGACACAGTTTGTCTCGTTCAATTTCAAAATCACTAATGCCATACAAGGGTGGTGCGATTGCATTCTTCTTAAGTTGACAAAACTGCATGCAATCAATGACACTATACTGGACTTTCCTATTTTGATAAATTAAAAAAATTGTGTTCAAGCCAACACAATCAATTCATCAGGACATACCCATGTGACATTCTGGACAGGAGACGAGGGCAAAGGTACCATCAAGATGCTGATCAGGTCTTCGGCAGAGGGCCGTTGGGTTGGATCCAGGCACCAGCACTGCTGCATGGACATGAACCTGTTGTATGTGAGAGCAATGTTTGATGAAACTAACCAGTGTGTGAGTGAGCACACACACATGCACACACACAACACACATGCACACACACACATGCACACACACACATGCACACACACACATGCACACACACACACATGCACACACACAACACACATGCACACACACAACACACATGCACACACACACATGCACACACACAACACACATGCACACACACACATGCACACACACAACACACAAAGAAGAACTAAGACGTTTTCAGGTCCTGATTAACCACATAAAGGGCTAGATTTAATTGCATTGTGCTATCATCTCAACCAAATCAAAAAATAAGTCCTTGTTAAGAGTTCTGTGCGTACCTATGAGGGGCCCTCCCAGCCCTGACCATTAATAATTATAACTAATTAGTATTATGTTTACATGCACAGTATGTGCATGTACTGCAATATGTAATTATTGAACAAGAACAGCCCAACACAGGTACAGGGGAGGGATATACATCAATTATTCATATTGGATCCACCCTCACAGAATTCCCATGTCTGCCAGCTGTGACACATGGGTGACTTGCTGCCAGTAACTCAAATGAATATGGGCAAAAGTTCAGTAAACTAAAGATTCACTGAATATTCATTTGAGTTACTGGCAACAGGTCGCCCTTGTGACCCTTGAGATATAACAGTGTTGTGGTTAATTCATGTGTACTTCCCATTTACACTGTGGTTACTGAGCTATAAGTCAGGCAACCACAAGTTTCCTGCTAATGTAAAATGATACTTACATAGGATCTGGGCAGCTAACAGGCTGCGGTAGTCTGTTGCCATCCTTCAGGTACTGGATGAATGGCTCCCATGCTTTTATGTCGACATCAGGGTAGGGGGAGTGGCCTAAAAAGTAGATTGTGGGGATATTGGTGACAAAGACCTCTCTTTACACAGGTCTACACATGCATATACATGTACACCTGATATTACTAATATGTACCATATGTAAAGATTTCCCATAGAACAACACCAAATGACCACCTATTGGCAGGATATGCATTAAAAAATAATAATAATAATAATAATAATTAGAACAGAACTACTATACTCACATGTCACTCTTGAATGTATACAAGTGTTCTTCCAAGGCCTCTGGAGCTGTCCATTTCACGGGTACCCGTCCCTGTAATGATGTGTCCAGTCAATATGTACAGTAACTAGTTATTGTGCATGCTGTACTGAAAATATTAGTAGGATCATTAGGACAAACCTTTGGACTCTTTCTGTAGTACTCCTTCCCACTTATATCACGTGCCATTCCAAAGTCAGAGATCTTCAGCACAAAGCCTTCAGCTATCAGGATGTTTCTGGCAGCGAGGTCACAATGCACTACCTAAGGTACCCATTGCCAAGGTGAAGTCAGTCATTTAGCACATGCATATTTCAAAAGACGTACGTCCATAGCTTCCAAGTGCTTAAGTCCTGAGGCTATTTGCAATGCAAAGTTTTGCACATCCTCCATGTGGATGAGTCCTCTGCAATTGATGTAGTCCGTGGAGACTGGGGCGATGGTGTGAGAGCAGGATGCGGGTGTGGCACCATCAAGGGAATTGCCCAATCCACTGTCGTGTTTCCTTGGCAAAGAACGACTGGTCCGGCCTGAACTGTTACCCATTGGATCGGCGAGGGCAGGATGGCTATTTAAGGCATTGTTTATGTTTGAGAAGGATGTGCTAGATGTTGACCCACTGCGGGAACCCATCCTGGTGATGATGGGTTTGTGGTTCAAACTGAGCACAGCTTCTTCACACCTCTTGAGGTATTCCCTGAGGTTTCCGTGCGCAGCGTACTCCATGATAATGTACAGGGGGCCCCCTACGTGCACACAGGGGGTGTATGCGGAAAGGGGTGAGGCAGAGAGGTGTGAGCTTTAGATGAGCTGGGGGGGGGGGGGGGAGGGTGCTTACCAGGTGTGGTGCAGTAGCCCACAAGGTTGGCTATGTTGTCGTGCCAATCAAGCTTCTTCATCAGATGCAGCTCGTCATAGAGCTCTATGATGTCATCAACACATGCACTGTCTGGTGACATGGGGGGGGGGGGGGGAAGACCTTAGTTACACATACCCACTAGTGCAAATGTGAGTTACCTTGAGCAGTTTTAACAGCTACAATATTATGCTGGTCAGCGATGAGGTTGGTGGGAACAGAGTCCTGACACTGGGCTTTAAAGACCTTCCCAAATGAACCTTTGCCTGGACATAGATGAGGTAGAATTAATTCTGGTCCATGGTGTGTGAGTGTGCATGCGTGCATGTGTGTGTGTGTGTGTGTGTGTGTGTGTGTGTGCATGTGCAGTCACCTAGCAGTTTGTCATTAAACACTTTCAGTTTCTCTCTCGGGTACTCCCATGGGTCAGGAGGAAGGATAGACGCTTCCTGAGAAGTGAGGACTTGATGAATACGACCAATTTCCTTCTCAGAGACAAAACTGATAGTGTTGATAGCATGCAGGTGGGTGACTTTCCTCTTCCTGCGGTACAGTGCCAAGGTGAGGCCCAAGGCTGCCATGAGCAGCACCACGAGGGTGATAGGTGCGGCTATGTACACAGCTGCAGCTGCTGCAGACAGGCCCAGAGCTGGTACTGCTGTGAGGACCCGACCAAATGAACAGGGGGTGTGCCCTCAGAAATATGGTACCACTAACGTTTAGGGTAGGGAGTGGGAGTTGCCTGTGTCCATGTACTGGAGTTTGGAGCAGCAGAACTGGCAGGGGGTGTGGTCTGCTGAGTTGGGTGAACTGTACGCATGAAAAAGCACGCATGTACAATCAGCATTATGGACTTGAAAAGACAAGGGGCTATACCTGCATAAAGGACGAGGCTCGCTGACTGGTTTATGCTTTGTGTTGAGTACACATATGCAGTCTGGGCAGTACAAATGTAATTCCCTGCATCTTCGCTGGATACGTTGTTGATGATGAGGTAACTCTTCATAAGCAAGACGTCTGTGTTACAGTACGCCCGAGTGGTGCTATACACTGTGTACATCCGCACTCTCTGCTGCTTTGCAATTACAGAAGCTGGCTGTGGATCAGTGGAGCACTTTATAGGGAGAAAAAGAACAAGTAGTTTAAATAATTATGGTTATTAATTGTGACGTGACGTGCAGTGCTCACATTAGACAGGCAGAATGGGTCCTCGGTGATGGGGGAGAAGGTTACAGTGTTGTGCATCCACTGAATGTATCCCATCCCACTGGTCACCAAAGCCGTACAGTTGAGTACTGCGCGCTGACCCAAGGTAACATTTGTGGGCGACTCGGGAAAGTCAGTAATCTTCACACTGGCTGTTGTGGCTGTTAACAAAATACATTATTGCAAAAGGGGCTTCAAATATCCACATCAATTAATACTTACTGATAATATTATTGATGACAAACGATTGTCGCAGGCAGTTGTAATTTTGACTGGTACAGACGAAGTACGCATAGTGCAGGTAATAGGGAGGGTTGTAAGCCCAGAGACACCAACTTCCAAAGAGACAACTCTATTAGGGCACGGATACACCTACATAAATCGAGAACCTCGAATAGCTCAGCGCACACATACCTGCTTAACGGTTAATATTCTCTCCAGCATCAACGAGGCAGCTGCGGCGGTTTCGCTCACCACGCCACTCGTGTTCAGACACAGCTTGATCTCTTCCGTCGGGTGGTAAATGTGCACGCACCACGTCACGTGTACACCACCGCCCGTGCAAGCGTCGCGGTGTGGACATTGGGTGCCGCCGTTACCGTTTAAAGGAATGACGCTGTAGTAGGCTGCGAGCAGGAGGAAATATTAGCACGCGGCTGAGCAACGCCCGGCGCTTATATGGCCTATAATAGGCCTACTTATTATACAAATGTTGTAGCTCGACGACTTACGCTTTGGATTGGGCACTACGGATCCGTACGTTTGCCTTACGGCATTTTGGAATGCTGTTTGTGCGCTACTGTTTGAGCTAAGCTGACAGGCAGTATTGGAGAGTTGCTGCTCAAGGTCAGCAGCCCCGGTGACCAGCTGTATGCGCCAGAGAAGCGGCAGCAGCAGCAGCAGCAGCGGCTGTACCAACGCAAAGCGACTTGAGCGACACTGCGACATACCCGTCATCGTCCGTGTGCGTTGCAGTAGAACGACGAGTACTCTGTTCCATGATATAAATATGTTGTAAATCTGCGATCAAAAGGAATTTGAACTATTAGCGGATAATTGGGGGACCGGACCCAAACATTTATGTTAGTCTGGGAACCCAACTGATCTATCAACCTCTGAATGCTATGAATAGTCCTCTCCGCGAATGGTCTGCATTTTCTTCAAACTGCCGCACACACAATAAAAATACCGCTGATAAAAATCGAAACGGTTTAACAATCACCGTCATTCACCGATCAAGAAGCATATCATTATAACGGAGAATATGGCCTGCGAGGCTTGCTAGAAGAGTTCTGATAAAATTCGTTGTTATCTCATGTACACAACTTGGTATCATGCAGCAATTGACTTTGTTGGCATGGGCCGATTTCACCAATTTCATTATCAGAAAAAACAGGTCACTGAGCCCATTTATAGGAATACTTGCTTTATAATTAAGATCACTCGTTTTGTTTTCATTGTGTATAGGAGGTATACATTCTTACACTGAGTGATCACTTTTCAAAATAGGTTGAAGTGGATGCAGTTCCAGCCAAAGAGGCACATCAATTAATTAATTAAGTGGCAAGTGCACTGCATGTACAAGGTATGCTGATCATACATTGTGTGCACTTTACCATGTATAGATAGATAATTATTCATGCATATCCATGCACATGGGATTGCCCAGCATTTTGAACAACAGACAATGGTTCTGAATTCAGGAGCCGCAAACTGAATGATGGAATGATGAAACATTTCTGGATGAGACACTGCATGTCTAATTACTCCTTACCATCCACAGGTGCACAAAGTGTAATTTTATTCAGTTTGAAGTTTCACATAAATCTTTTAGAATAGTCAAATGGTCTTGAAGAATGATACTTTGTAGAGAATGCTCTCAAAAGCAGTGATGGGACATAAGGAGATTTGCATACTACACTTCATTGCATGAATCAACTTCCTACACTCCATTTGAAGTGATATTCGGAAGAAAAGCGAGGATACCAATTGATGCAGACCTGAAACCTATTTGTGAACTGTTAAGTTCTTTTTGCCAAAGCTGCTGGATTTGTTTGTTGAAATATTCTCTAGTTCAAAGCATAGCCAGCCACATGGAACAAGTGTCCAAATTAAACAAAGACAAAGGATTTTGAAGAATGTGAAGTACAATATCCTTGTTGCACAGGTATAAAACTCTCTGGTATCATGTACACTTTTAATCGACTGAGACGACCATAGTAGGTACTTTACAAAAAAGTTTGAAATAGGTATTCACGCATAACTAAATGCATCAGTTTAAAGACCATATTGAATGGTTTTCAAAACAGTTTTTAGCTTAATCCTAACCGGAGAAACGGGCCTTTAAGTACCGATAAAACAATGTATAGCGATTGATGCGGAGATGTTATAAAAACTGTGATCCCCGTAATGCCGATAGTCAAACGTTTATACGAATTTTGTCTTTGAACATTTCGATTCCAAATTTCATATGGAGAATGGCATGTTGTAGGCCTACACAACAAATGTTTATTAATATTTCCTAATAAGTTATATAGTGCAATTTCAACGTGTATTTAAACTATATTTTTCACGTCCGCTTCAATGTTTCAAACTATTTAAGAACCAAATTTCCACAAGTAATAAATGATCTGAAAGACATTGGGGTACGTTTTGAATGCTAAATTGTGTAAAATGTATAAATTAATAAAAACACATTGAATAGTACACGCTTATACACAAGCACAACTAAATCTTTATGAACTGCATGAATGTAATATAGATTCATCTTCTCCATCATCTTCAGTTTATTCCACTGTCCAATATGAAATAATTAATTTCGTATCTCATTTACTGTTCTTTTCAAACAGCACTTTTCAATTATTATTATTTTTCATTCCAGGCCGGTGAGATGTTAATTCCATTCCTGCATGCTCTATGCATTTAGCTAATAGCCAGGAAGGGTTTTTAACAACAATTTTTAAAATAAATTCCAATGTATCTGTTGAGATTTGAGGAAATGATTCTTCTATTTTAATATGGCAAGTATTGGCTTTACTTTTTTTTTCAGTTTTGCCTCTTGAAACTTAAGTTATCTTGCTTACTTTGTTCTTCTTGAAGTCTGTACACTGTTTAGTTTTTATTCTCAGTTGATCATTGGCTTTTCTTTGCTGCCATGTAAATCTTGCTCTCTTTTTAAAAATAATATAAGTTGTCTTGAATTTCATTAGCTTTGCCCAAAAGCCAGGATAGTGTTTGAATTGTTTTGTACATTTCACCTTCCCATCAATGAAGCCTATACTTGCATTAGGTGCATGACGAACATGGTAATCAACAATATTATGTACAGGAGCAGCTTTACTTGAAAAGAGATATGGCATGTGATAGAATCATATTAAGCATTCACATTTCAGGCTGATCAAACGGTTTTTATATGCATGGTTAACGCATCTCCCGCAATCCTATAACTTGGTCTGTGGCAAAAATAAATCATTGCGCATAGTCCAAAAATTCTGAAAGTTGCATATAACAACGCTCATAGACCAATACAACGATGCAAGTTGTTTATACAGAGGTCCCGAGTATATACCCTCAAAATAGGGCGTATTCATGTGACTCTAAGGTTGATTGGATTACACAATTATCTAAAGAAGTGTATTATAAATCCAATTACTATTTCTCCTAACAGAGTATTGATTCCATTGCCTGAAAACCAAATTATGTTTTAATGTGATAAGCGATGACATGGCTGTGACACATCCAACGGCGAGCTAAAATCGAGCCATTATCGTCCTAAAAGTTTCATGGTAGATTGGAATTGCTTGCCTGCAACGTTTTTTGACGTTTTTGAGGAGGTCCCGTCATTGGAAGAGTAAAATAAACAATGTTGACTTTATACTCTAATTAGAAAGCAGTACATCCTTAACTTGGATATTGCGTACGATTTTATATACAATACTGCGTGAAAGAGCGCTCAAAGCTCCATCATCCAGGCAAATTTGAAGTTTTATCGTCTTTAAACTATCGAGAACTAGATTTTCTAAAATACCTACCTCTCTCAACCTTCGTAAAAACCAGTCACAATTTTTATGGCAGATATTTGGATATGCGGAAGTACGTTACGTGAAATTATTTGAAAGTACCTAACCATAGAGGGTGCCAGAGCTCTTGGCTTGGTGGAATTAGTCCGGACAGCCAGGCGTGATGCCACAGTTGAGATCAATGGCTTCAGCTTCCCATGCACCACAGGTTTCCCAAGAATGCCTGTTTGCACTTTTACCGTTGATACGGAAACCGCGCATGCGCAATAGAATTTAACGGTACGGTACGTACGAACGTACATATCGACATGCGCGTTGCTATAGACCCTATGCACACGCATAAATTAATAAATTAGGGTGTGGCAGTCATGTGACATGACACAATGTAGTGCGACGAGGAATCCGATGTTTACAAGTAGCTAGACTTGATCTAGCAAAGCCAGCCACCCAAAGATGCCGTATTAGCTAGGCCTAGCGGCATTGCCTTGAATGTAGTGTTTAATGTCATTTTTTAAAACTGATCTATCTCTCAGGTTAAGCACAGTCACAAAAGAAGGTACAAACCTTTTACCTATTCTTCCAGAAATTATTGGGAAATGGTACTGAAATCAAAAAGTAGCAACACAAATTCATCTGCAGCAGAGGAGGAACATATAAAGAGGAGACTGGCAAAGCACAATATAATTCACTGCTGGCTGTCCAATTAAGTGATTTCATGTGGCATGCATACTTAAATACGGAAACTTCTTGTCCAGACTGACAGCTACAACTTAAAATAAAAAAGACTCAAGCATGTATGCATGTTTTAACTGAATGGTACAACTGATTCACACATCAGTTATGACATAATGCAGAACACACAGTAAGCCAGTATACTGACAGCCAATTGTACGAATATCACTGATTTCAATAGTTTTTTTAGAAGTGTAATCATAATAATGCCCTTCAGAATTGTATATAGGAGAGAAATCGCATGTTATGAATTCTTGCATGTGATATATATTTCCCTTGACCAGCCTTCTGATTTTATTTTTTACCTTTAGTACTGATAGGAGGAGCAACAACTTGAGCACAATAAGACCCACTGCATCTTCCACTGTGAAGCCACGATCAGCTAATGTGATGTCACCAGGGGATGGATTTTCTAAAATGCCATATTGCTCTGTACTTGCAAGCTGAATAAATGCTCTTCCAGGTTTCAGTTGAAAGGAAAGAGGAAGTTCCCTCAGGGATAATATAGCAATAAGAAATGTTATTATGGCCTTGCATGCAACAAGATAAATAGGTCTCACTATAAATATCACTGTGCAGCCGGTCAAGTACATAAATGCATCTACCATAAAACTTTTAAAATGTTTGTGGCATACTCTTCTTCACTTTACTAGGCCAGTAAATAAGAGGGCTCAGCCACTGAACCATGCATGCATAATGAGGACCAATTGTTTTAACTGAAGAGGCATGAAACAGTTAACTGAGTGCATTAGACACACCAAACCTACATGTCATGTTATGCTAAAGACAGTTTCACAACCTGCAATAGTGACTGGAACAGGGGAAATTGAAACATCAGAGCAACTCCCTTACGAATGATATCGCTTCCATTTTGGTCTCATGCATGCAGTGCAAGTTTACAATTTCGGGGCATCGATGGTATTCAAAATTAAATAACTCTGCAACAGAACACGATACAAAAGTGCTTTAAGATGATGCGCACTTTAGAACCTTCCTAGAACGATATTCTACTCTTCTTTGTGAATACATCTTCGAGTACAAGTGGCAAAAGGGAGCACAGTTTGCCCTATTCCATCCACACAAAAATTGAATTATGCCCGTTCGCTTAGTACAGGTACGGTAAAACCTTTTTTTGGCTCACTCTACGGATGGTAAATAAGCATGCTATTCTAAAACTTATATTCCAAATCACTTCTACCGGCCACCAGAGGGAAAACAAGGCGTTGCATTGCGTTCAGCGGCGATCAAAACACCAGAGCAACACGTTGCACAGAGAACTCACATAATTCTTCGTTTTTGAAGGTTTTAAGCATTTTGTGATGATTTCTAACTCAACAGTACTCTCCTTTACCTCGTAAAACTGTCAGTCCATAAAGCGAATCACGTGATGATAATTATTCATTTATGCGTGTGCATAGGGTCTATACATACAGTTAGACACTCTCACCTTCTCAATCAGTGGCGAGGTGGCTTGTCTGTCACTGGGGGGGCAAATACACAGACTGCCGTCCCCCCCCCCCCCCCCCTCTCCCACGCACACACACACAAACACACAATGACATGCTGCCTTTCTGTCAGAATTTCTTATCTCGTTACAGGGGCGGATGTAGGATTTCGGCGAGGAGGAGGGTTCCACATGAAGTCATGAACATTGACCAAAGAGCTAGAGAGGAGCGCGCGCTTTGCGCGCGAAAAATTTTGTGGTGAGCGTTCTAATTTTTCCACAGATTGTATTGGAAACTAAGGCAATCAGCACTAATAAATAGTGCCCTCTGTTCGAGCAGCACGATAACAATAACAAAAACTGGTAGCGATTAACACGTAGCCGATTCTAGATCTCATGACATCAGTCAAGCCGAAATTTTGGCCGGAACTATTTACAACTATAGAGCAATGTACTTGGATTGTTTACCTACGTAACCGTACTATTACGTAACAAATACTATAAATTTATATCACGTGGGGTGAAATCCCGCCTTCTTTCCTCCGATAGCCGACGTTCGCTATTGATGAACCCGTCCCCAGCATTATGACTCTATACTATCATCTTAAACACACTTCGTCTTGGCGGCTGGTGCGCCCCCTATCGTCATTTTGGCGCCCCCTTTTTAGGGCCCGCTGGGGGGGGCAATTGCCCCCCCTGCCCCCCCGGCCACCTCGCCACTGTTCTCAATCTGGAATGGGATGATTGGGATCCACGTGATTTAGAATCCCTCGGGCCCTTAGTAGCGCCCTCGCTACGTTCGGGAATCGGGACGCTACAGGCTAGTACAGCCCAGTGAGCCCAGGGCCCTGGGGATTCCGGCTAAATCACGTAGATCCAGTGTCTAACTATTATGTAGTAAAATGTTTTAAATCTCTTTCACCTTGTGTAAAGCCAATGTATGTCTTGACATGGTTGCTGTAGTCAAAGCATAGAACACGCACGCACA